>JAFEMH010003380.1:0-269613 GCA_022495995.1 Adenophora triphylla var. japonica
CATACGGTGAAATGCATCGGTGGCCGGATGTGCTTGGAGGGGTGACGGGCCTTCCTTGGCATAGGTTCCTTGGCATAACGCGACATAATAGTCTAACTTGTTCGAGAGGCTCTCCTAAAGTTCCTACGCTCTCTGTCCCGAAGGCTTCATCTTTCCTTAAGCTTCCTACGTGACTTGGTGGACTCTTCTCTTCTTCTTCTTCTTCCTCAAGGAGCGTCTCATTGATCCATTCTCCTGATACTCATACTTTAGGATGCCTTTGCCCAATCACATACGTGCATACCAGATGATGTGAGGCTTTGGGGGCCCTGAAGCCTGGGATAGCGCCTCTCCCATTGCTTGGTCATTACCGTCGTGGTGGATTACCATGCCCTGGCCATTTTGACATGTCCGAAAAGCCGACAAAACCGAGGATTACCGGCTAACCTGCTCCGAGGATTCTCGCGCTAACAAGTCGCCGACCCGGTGTTCTCACCCACTTCTTTCTCGCCGCGGGAAAGGGATAGGAAAGGTTTAGACTCGGGGTAGGTGTTTAGTTGAAGGCTCGTGCAATATGCAAATTAGAATCTTCAAGTTTACTTAAAAACGAGTGTCTTTTATTAATATCTATTTGGTTGGAAAAGGGGTTACGCCCTTCTTTTTTCACAACTACTCTAGATCTGGATCATGGGTTCCGTCACTACGTCTATAAGCCCCTCGTATTCCACCTGATTTCGACCTCCCGGGGTGGACAGCCCGGGCGAGGGTCCTATAGGGCACGCGGATCCCACCGACCGAGAGTAAAGAACGCCTCCTATCGGGTCTAGCGGGTCATATAGACCTTTCAACGCACGAGCGATGCGGATTATAGTCAAGGCAATACCGTGAAAGTCTCGTCTCTACGCCTCGACGGATCTTCGACAGAGTTTCGCTTGAGCGAATGACGGTTTTTGACTTTCTGTGAATGTCCGAGAATATAATAGGCATGGGTCGGGCGGCAAAGCCGGATGACACAAATGTCACATTGAACTTCGTTGCATACGCGATGCGATGGAATCGAAGTCAATGCCGGGTCAAGATCTTGCCAATTTTTCCTTGTCGGAATTTTGCAGAGCTTCGCTGAGCGAAAGATCTTTTATTTTGGCAAAGACTTGGTCTTGACTCTTACGCATTCCGTGCGGGTCAAGGTCAATAGTCAATGTCGGAGTCAAGATCCCACCGATTTTTCCTTGTCGGAGTTTCCAGTAAATTTCGCTTGAGCGAAAATCTTGGTTTCCGTTATGAGCTAAGGCTTGACCTTTACGTGGGTATGCAATCAGGCTATATGACACGGACTAGACCAAAAACCAACCAAAAGTCACGGATTTTTGAAACGTGTGACACGGACCGTGCATTGGTCGACAGTGGCCGCCATTGGGAGGTTGGGATGATTCCGTGCGCGCCCGGAGCATCGTAAGGCTGTCTGCGTGACTGAAATGAACCACCCTCGGGTTTTGAAGGACGTGCGTGCAAAAGTGTACAGATATATCAAAGTGCGCGTAGTGTGCGGTCTCCTAAAAATGTTCCTTTTTGAGTTAAAACAGAGATTTTCATAAATGTGTTTTAAAGGAATGATTTTCGACGGGGAAAATGCAACACATAAGCACGTAAATTTTTCTGGGAGCCCTACCATCATGGAGCCGAATAGCCCCAAGTCAAGCTAGGGCTGCCCAGATTAACCATGATTTTTCCTGGTGGAATTGCCACCGAGGTCGTATGGTCGAGAATCCTACGAGGATTAGCCGTGCGACTGCATGGATCAATTTTCCGTGTTCCACTCCTTTTGCTATTTTTTTCGGGTTGTTTCCCGTTCAAAGTATGCACAGATTCCAAGATGCAAATGATGCAATGCATGGTAAAAGAAAGCAAGCACGATTAATGAAATCGGCGATGGGAGTCTAACCCGCTCAAAGGGAAAAGCTTTTTGTATTTTTTTTTTTCAAAAATTTTTTTTTCAAAAAAAAGGATACTGGTACGTGGGATTGTTAAACCACCTTGTTATCCCAAACCCCGGGTTAGGGAGCGATACAGGAAGGGTAAGTGGGGTCCACCTATATACCAAGTATCGATTTTTGTTTTGAAAATAAAACTTTTCTCCTTTGGGATGATCCCCAGCAGAGTCGCCAAACTGTGAATGTGGTGCCCAAATTCTTTTGTTTATTGGAATTCACGCGAGTTTGAAGACATCCGAGTTATTTGAAAACGGAGTCGCCACGCCATTTTGATTACCTCAAAACTTTGAAAAAAAAAGGTTTTATGGGTTCGGAGGTTAAGTTACCCCTCGGAAGAACGTTTGGCGTTCACCCAAAGTGCCTTGCGGAGCAAGTCTCCCTAGATTTCATTAATCGTGTTTGCTTGCGTGCTTTCTTTGTGTGCATGTGTTTGAAAATAAGGGGGAATGTCCCAAGTTGTCTTCCGGACGTACAAACCATTTGTTGGTTGTCGCTCGGGATTCCTTGGAATTTATGTATTTGGGATTATGATCCCGTCCTCATCTTATGACTTATGATCATCGCATTTTAAACCTCGGGACCCTCGGGACTTGCGTGATCGAGAGAATGACTCTCTTTTGGGTCAAAGATGAGGTTCTTTAGGAAGGAATGTCCTTAGCCCATCAATCCTACGCTTTAAGACGGTCGAGCTCGTATAGAGGCTTCATACTCATTCTTAAGCGATAATTGGAGATATAGGGTTCAAGGTTATCCTTTTCCTAAAGAAATCATGAACCTTTAATGGAAGGAACGATGCAAAGATGAGAACTTTTACACCGGTCCGTTCCAAGGTTGGGGGAAAGGGAAATGCATGATAAAAAATGACTCTTTAATGAAAAGATGACATTTTGGTTTTAGCAAATGATGCTTTTTGATTTAAAGAAATGATCTTTATGCAAATGATGCATAAAGATTTGATTTTTATGCAAATGATGCATTGAAAAAGGGGGTTTTGATGCAAAGGATGCATTTTTATTGAAAAATAGGGATTTTAGGTGCAAAGGATGCACCTTTATGAAAAAGACTACATTTTTATGACAAATGAGGTCTTAATGCATGCAAAGGGGAAAGGGGGTGATAAAGATATGATCTTTATGAATAAATGCCAAGTCCCAAGCAAGATATATGAATGCAATGAGCAAGTATATCAATTAAAATGCAAGGTTAGGGCGTGCGAGGTTACCAATCGTTTCCTTCGCTTCTTCGGACGGAGCTAGGAGGAGAGGTTCTTCTTGGGTCTTCAAGGAGGAGGGAGATGGCTTCTTGAACTTCTTCTTCGCCTTCTTGAGCCTTCAAGGGTTTTTCTTCACGTCCTGACTCAAGCATGGAGTGTGTGTGTGTGATTGTTTGTGTTGTTGTTCTTGTGTTGAAATGGGTAGAGGAGGGCTCTATTTATAGGCAGTCTGGATAAGGCTAATGAAGCCGTGCGGCTGCAGGCTCTTTGCAAATGAGGCCGTGCGGTCTTATCCATTGTGACTCAGCATTCTAGAACCATGCAAGGTGGCATTATTCTAGAAGCTTCTCCCTAATTAAGAAAAACGTGTTTTCTTAATTAGGAAGGCTCCTTACAGCCCTAATTTAAATTTGGACTGTTCCAGGACATTTCCGGAACACTAGGAAGGTCCGGAGAATTACCGGAAAACTTACCGAAATGTCGGGAAAATTAACCGGAAGGCATGAGCCAGATTTGGGTACTTACAGTGACGTTACTTAGGGAGAAAGTGGGGTCGTCGATAAAAATAAGATTCCCGATCTGGATCGCTCGTCGGGAGTGAAAGATAAAACAACCGAGTTGGTCGGATGGCTGGACCCTTTGATAGAATTTTTACATATCTCGAGTGGGAATCAGACCAATCGTAGTTTGAGTATGAGGACAACTTGGAGGGGCCTTATCCTGTTAGGAATGATTCAGATGTATTCGTCCTAGGTGAGACTATTTTGAGGTGTCTGTACCTAAGTTGAGAGCGATTCGGAGAGGTCTCAGTCTGAATTGAGAACTATTTGTAGGGGTATAGGCGTCAAGAACCTAACGAGATTCGATGGCCTTGGGGGCATTCATGTTTTCTTGTCTGGAAACAAGAACGCTTGTGAAAACTTTTGCATCGCTGAATTTCAGTTGGTGTATCTTTACCACTAAGTTGGGGAGAGATTCGAGTTTACGATGACGGTCGAAGAAAAGATTCGTGGTTACAATGACTGTCGATGAAAGGTTCGGGCTTACGATGACGACTGAAAAGAAGTTTGGTCTTACGATGACTGCCGAAGAAAGATTCGGTCTTACGATGACTGCTGAAGAGAATGTTCGGGCTTACGATGACTACCGAAGAGAAGGTTCGGGCTTACGATGATAGCCGAAAAAATTCGGGCTTACGATGACGACCGAAGAGAAGGTTCGGGCTTACGATGACGGTTGAAGAGAAGGTTCGGTCTTACGATGATGGCCGAAGAAAGATTCGGCCTTACGATGACTGCCGAAGAAAGATTCGGGCTTACGATGACTGACGAATAGAAGGCTCGGGCTTACAATGACGACCGAAGTTATTTTGAGGGTCAAAATGCATAGATTTGCAGGGAATGACTTTTGGACAACCAAGGGTAAGGTAGGAAAGTCAATTTCCTGTAGTATGCAATGTGGTCCGTACGGATTCACCATGATTTTACAAGGTGGTCCGCATGGATCTGAGAGGAAAACAGACGAGTTTAAACAGAATCAGCCTGACAAAATTGTCATTTACCCACATTTTCTCAAGTTTTCTGCCGAGAGAGAGAGAGAGAGAAGGAGAAATTGCCATTGTTGAGCCGAGCTTCACCAAAATCTCCTCCCTTTTTGCTAAATCTTCATCATAGCTGAGGAAATCAGGCGAGTTCGTCACCAACGGAGTCAAGAAGTCCTTGAAAGGAGGTTGGATTTGCAAAGTAATTTTTCAAATTACAAGCCTTCTACAATCAATTCGGACGAGTTGTATCAGGATGTGCACAAGCATAACTCGAAGGGGAAGGCAAAAGTGTTGGTAAGAACCTAAATTTTGTCTTTGATTTTGGTTTTGAAGGATGGCATGCTAGAACTAGGGTTTAGTCTTGTCATTTTGGGGGGGTTTTGTTGTTGCTATGTTTATTTTGTGAAATTGATGATTGATCACTGAAATTGAATGTATATGGGTTATGTGTATGAGATTTTTATTGAAAATATGAAGCTTAGCTGTGATTTATGAAAATAAAGTGTGCCTCTTTTGAAATGGGGCATTGCGTGCTTGAATTGCTTGTACCTTAGGATGATTTGATGAGTATGACATGTTTTTTTGTATGAAGCATGAGGGTATGGAATTTTGTTTGTGATTATCAAAGCAAAATTGTTGAAAATGGGATGGGAATTTTTGAAACAAAACATGCCGTCATTGGGACGATTCTTTTGAATATGGAGTGTGCCGTGTTGGAATGGGATTTTTGAGATAAAATTTGACGTGTGGGAATGGGCTTTTGAAATAAAATGTGTCTTGTGTAACGGGCTTTTTTGAGATAAAACGGGCTTTTGAGATAAAATGTGTCGTGCGGGAACGGGATTTTGAGATAAAATCTGCCGTTTGGGAACATGCTTTTGAGATAAAATGTGCCGCGTTGGAACAAGATTTTTTTGAGATAAAATGTGCCGGGTGGGAACGGGTTTTTTTTTAGATAAAATGTGTCGTGCGAGAACGGGCTTTTGAGATAAAATGTGAATGATACGTGCCATTCTTCTTTCATGTAGTGTTTATTACTGTTAGTCTTGCATCGTACGATGGTTCAGAGTTTATTGACATACCTATACCTGTGTTGTGTTTACCTGCCTCTTTTGCAGTATTATGCCTAAAATATATGGGACAGAACTCTCATCCCATCAGTTGTGTCATGGAGTGACCTTTTGAAATTTTGTGTATCCACCCATTGTCATTGCAGACACATTATTTATTAGATGTTTTTATAGCATTTTAGCATGTTGTGAGTCGAGAGTAGACCATGCTTGAAAAATCATCAAGAAGTGTTTTAAATGTAATGATTTGTGAGTTACTTTAGAGTTTCTTTCGAGACACGAACTCCTTTTTCACATTTTATTTCGAACTTTGTTGGTACCAAAAATGGAATTTTATATATTTTTTTAGACCGAACCAACGATGGTTGCCTACGTTCCCTTCTTACAAGTGGACTGAGGGGCTCAGGTCTTCGTAGTTCGACTCTATTTTTTGTGAGAAAGGGGAGATAGAAGGGGGGGGGGGAGAATGGTGCAACCCTGATTTTTACCTAGAATGCCCTTTTGGGGTTTTCAATCTAGTCGAGTTTATTCTTCAACACCTATATATACATTTATTTGTAGGTGTTAGTGCCCTAGGCCTATAGAGATAGACCTTTATGTAATGTCATTGTTCATTTATATAAGAGATTGTTTCTTTGATTATTATATGTGTTTGCATGTTTAGTTATAATAATCGTGTCCCTGGTACTTATGAAGCACTAGTATGAAGTCTAATGGATAGTCATGTAATGATTATATGCATGGAGATGCACATTAGATTCATGGGTACTTGTTAGAGAACAAGGTACTGGACTTGACCCATTATGAGATTTATGTCATGGTCAAATGTCATAATTAAATCTCATATAGTCATATCATTGATATCCTTTGACCTGAGATTATCATCGTCTTCCGCTCGATGAATATCATGTTTGATATAGTTTAACGTTGTCTTTAACCGGATGACAATAAGGGCTATCATTGGCATGGTATGATTCTTGTTGGGAAGAATGATAAGTCAAGATGGAAAATTGTCCCTCGTAAAGAGAGATGTTTGCTAGGCCACTCGTAAGTAAGATTGATGTAGTGCATGGCCATGCCCGAATGAATTAATGTGATTAATGTCATTCGATTAATCAATTTACTTGGTAACGAGAAAGCATTGAACAATATGAGTTGACGTGGACCATGACTCATATTCAATATAACATCGTGTGACAATGGGATTGTGATATGTTCTATGTAGGAAAAATCGAACTTGATATTATACTATTTGGGTAGGCATGATGGCTTGCTAGAGTCCGCTCATGTCTTATGAGGATCGATGTGATCGGACTCATTGCCAACATAGTATGGTCCTATGGGGTCACACGCATCGAACAAATTGTCAAAAATGAAGAATATGGATTTTCTGGGCTCAGGGGACGACTCGTCCCAGGCTGAACCAAGTCGTGCCCTTAAGGGGGACGGATGATTCAGAGGGGATGTCCTGAGGGACGACTCGTGCTTTGGGGCACGAGTCGTGCCCAAAGGGACGACTCGTCCCATGAGCAAAGCCAAGTCGTGCCCTTAGAGGGGACGCCAGAATTAGTGGGAGGTTCCAAGGGGACGACTCGTGCCCTGGGGGACGAGTCGTCCCGTCGGCCCTGGACTGATAAGTAAATGACCTAATTTTAGGGTTTTCGCAAAGGGCTTTTATTTGTAACGTATAAATACTTGCCTCTGGTTGCCCTAGCCGTCATTAGAACGTTTTGGCTTTAGAGAAACACCAAAAGTGAGAGATTTCAATTGAGAATTGAGAATCAAACACCACCAATTCCATTGTTCTTCATTGATTGAAAGGTGTTTCAATCAAAGGATCTAGCAATCCTCCTAGAAGAGTTCTAGGGTTCGTTCCTCGCGTGGATACACATAGAGGATCTTCGCTCGTCAAGATCTTTAGTTCGTGATTCGCCGTTCGTTCATCAAGGATTAACAAGGTCATTCAATCTGGAGTTGGGTCAAGTTTATCAACGACAAAAGCATTCAAGGTTGGTATTTCTATTTCATCTTTCTTAATTAATCATCTAGAACGGATTCTAGGACTTGGGGTTTTTCGAGTAATTTCATTATTCCGCTGCGCATGGACCCTCGAAACCTTACATTATTTTCCCTTTTTTTGGAGTATGGAGGGGGAAAGAGAGGACTCGATATCCTTTAGGCGAAATATCGGCGGAGTTTGCTTCCATTCACCGGATTCACAAAAGGGTTCCCATCCAAATCTGTTAATTTCATTGCTCCTCCTGAGAAGATTTTCTGAACCACGAACGGACCAATCCATGTAGGTTCCCATTTTCCGAGCGGGTTGATTCGGGCGGGAGGCTTTTCCGTAAGCACCAGATCACCTTCTCTAATATCTCATGACTTTACTTTCTTGTTGAAAGCTCTATCCATCCGACTTTGATAGGCTTGAATGTGTTCCATGGCATTCAGTCGGCTTTCATCTAGTAGGGTCAATTCATTGTGCCCACTTCAGAGCCACTCTACTTCATTGATTAAATTTTCTAAAAGTACTCGTAGCGATGGGATTTTCAATTCTTCGGGCAACACTGCTTACATTTCGTAGGTCAAAGCGAATAGGGTTTCTCCTGTGCCAGTTCCAACTAATGTTCGGTAGCCCCATAGTGCCAAGTGTAGCTTCTTTGGCCAATCTCATCCCCGTACTATCATTTTTCTGATGATTCTTTTGAGGGTTTTGTTTGCTTCTTCTACAGTGTCATTGGTTTGCGGCCTAAAGGGAGAAAACTTATGACAGGTGATCTTGAACTCGACAAATAATCTGTCGCAGTCCCCTTCGAAATGGGAACCGTTGTCTGATATGAATTCATTTGGGATGTCGTATCTACATATGATGTTTTCTTTGACAAACTGGGCGACCTTCTTGGAAGTCAATATCTTGTAGGACTTAGCTTCGACCCACTTTGTGAAATATTCGATGGCTACTAAGACGAACTCGTGGTCGTTGCTATCGGGCGAAGTGATTTTCCCAATGACATCGATTCCTCAAGTGGCGAAAGGCCAGGAGGTGGTCATGCAGAGGGAGTGTGGTTTTGCTTGGTGGAAAGCCAAATAATCTCCTTGAACAGTTAGGTTGCAATTGCATGTATGTCTATGCAGACACTCAAAAACCCATGTCCTTGTCCTAAAATCAAATCGTTTATCCTTGAATTTATTGTGGTAAACACTACTCTCACATTTAGGTTGGGTACCTTAAGGTGTACTAACCTCGCTATCTCCATTTGTCCCTCCTTCAGGCACGACCTGGCACGACTTCAATTTCCCAGGTCAAGACTCGTGCTCCAGGGCCCAAGTCGTGCCTTTACCCAAAAATGTTGCTGATGTGCAGCATCAGCTCCATCCAAGACCCAAAACCAAATTTTGACTTCACGAAACTGTGCCAAACCAATCAAAACTAGTTCCAACCCTTTCTATTCATTTCAGACTCAAACAATAAGTGACCAATCTTTTTCCAAACACATTAACGAGCCTAAATTGCCCATGTTTCTAACTATTTACCCATTACCACTTTAACAACCATGCCACTTCTATCCATCTCCATTTACAATCACCCAATAACCTAAGTCTTTCTAACAACAACTATACCACTTAGCTAACTTCATTATAAAGTTCCCGTAAAGCCATTTAACATCCCATAATAACTCTACTACCTTCTATTCTAATTCTCCTACCCTGTGTGATGATGTGCCAATTTTTTCGAAAGGACTTTGGAATTTTCGTTTCTTTGAAATCCAATCGAAAAGACCGGAGTCGCCACGCCATTTTTGTTTTAAGGGCCAAAACTTTGAAAAATGCTCGAGATTAGAGATTTGGGTTCGGAGGTCACGTTACACGCCGGGAAGGACGTTAGTGTGCACCCGGAATGCCTCGTAAAACGAGTCTTCCAAGCTAAAAACCATTTATTTGTGTGTGTGTGTGTGTGTGTTACTTTGGCCAAAATAAGTTGAAAATGAGGAAAGTAAAAATTGGGAATCCTTTATTAGACTTAGGAAAGATCCCATGATTTTTGGTGTGATTTTTGGGTTGAGTTTTGGTACTCAAAAGATTTTTGGAAGTTGGAAACCATTTCTGCCAGAATGAAAAAGGCAGTGGACACTTGATTTTGAAATGGACTTTAGGGTTTGAAAACTCCAGAATCTGGGAAAAGTTAGAGAATGAAAAATGTTCAAAACACCTTAAATAAGGTTTCTGTAAAATAACTTTTCATTTTGGAGATGATTTGAGGACCGAAAACCTTCTGGAAATCTCAGATGTGAAATCTGGACTTCCAGAGACTGATGAACTGACCTTTTAAAGAAAAATTTGAAAAAGGGATTTTTACTCACGAAAAAAATAAAGTAAAAATATTTATGGAAAGCTCTGGATATTGGCTACAAAAAGTATTTTGTAGTCAACACCAAATTACAAGTTTATATGTGTCCAAAAATTTAGACAATGGACTGAGGTCTTAGAAAATTGCTACTGGACAGCAACTTCTCAAGAAGGAAAATGTGATTTTAAAGGGGGTTTTGCATCCATGCTTGTCCCCATTTCCCTAGGTTTTGATTAGTAGTCACTAGACATTTTAGTGGTGATCTACTATATCAAACCATCCTTGGGGTACATTAGGACTTAAGCATTTCATTTGCTTGGGAAGGGAAATTTTGTAGAGATGAAATTAAAGAGAAAAATCAACTAGAGATTTAAAATGTGGACCATTTGAGATGGTCATTCATGAAGATGAACTTCAAGATGACCATCTTAGGTCAAGATTTAAGTTAAACTAGACATAAAGTAAATCAAAGTAAGAAGAACAAGATGAACAAGAAGTAAAAAGGGAGTTTTAGGGTTTAGAGAAGGAGGGCTTTACCAATGGTGACACCCTATCTTTCTAGGCTTGGAATTTGACTTGAGGAGTATCAAGATTTGGTGTTTGACTTGAGGAGTATCAAGATTTGGTGTTTGGATTTTTGTTTGAGTGGATTCAAGGCTTGAATGTGTTTAGGGTTTGATGATAGAGTTGGTCAAAGAGAAAACAAGTAGATAACACTTAAGTCCTCTATGTTTTCTCTCTAATCCTCCTCCTAAGGGGTGATTTGAGCTTGGATTGGTGTATGTATGAGAGTATGTATGAGAGTGTTTTGAAAGTATTTTGAGTGAGTGGGGTTTGGGAAAGATTGAAGAGAAAATGGTGGCAATTCTAGTGAATTCCCACTGTTTTCTCCCTATTTTTCGCCAGAATACAGCTTCTATGAGCCAATTGTGTTGTGTAGACTGAGAGATGAGGGTTCAATTTATAGGCCACTGTGAACTTCAAACAGATCCGCGCGGAGGGTATTGTAAACGTGCCTGGTGCATTAAATGCTGCTCCAGGCTTTGAACAGGAATAATATTATTCAAAATTCCAGCAGTTTCTGTTTTTCAACTTGCCTAATTCGGATTTTTCCAATTTCTTTTGCTTTTTGAGATTCTTTTCTTGGTTTAACTTTAAATGGCAATCCCTAATCTACCCTTACTTTGTTAGAGAGGTTAGGAATTGTTAGAAATGTTAGGAATGTTAAAACTTTCGTTAATTTTCTAACGAAAATACTAACAACTCAAATTGAAGCACTTACACCATGAACTCAAGTTATTCGACCAAAACCCATTTTCTTTCCGTTCTCAAAAGCCGAGTAATTGATTCAACTTTCCAACTACTTCAACTGCCATAACCCAACTCTAAGACATCCGTACCACCTTTCCATTAATTTCTTACATTTTACAAACCCCACACAACAATACTCCCTTCAAGCCATATCTCAACCTTTATAATACCCCTTTTTAATTACCAACCCCTATTTTACCAACCCTCACTCACTTTCCAAACCATTTTATCACCCTTTACTCTACTTCTTTTCAAAACCCTATTTCAACCCTCCAAAACCTAAATGGTCAGGTAAAAATCATCAAAATTCATTTATCTCTCATATTTTTCCAAAACCTTAACATACCCATTCAACAATCCATTTTTCTTTTATTTTATTCCTACAACTTAAATAAATTTCGAAATTTACCAAAAGCCAAACATATATTGATCCCAGAATATCAAATATCATTTAAAACACGTAATATCATCATTTATCTTAATATGAACAATTATTCGAAAAGAATCATAATAGCTTATCCAAAAATATGCCGAAATAAAAAGACGATCTGATCGGCTCTAAATGTTCTCCTCGTCTCCTTGATCACTCTGCCGCAGTCGAATCGCAAAATGGACTAACGGTTGATTTTTAAGAATTTTGGGAAGATAGTAAATCAAAAGGGTTTTTGAAACGGAGGAAGGACTGAGATTTTCCTTTCTTTCTCTCCCTCGCAGGCACCGGAAGGTTTGGGAAGGAAGAGGATATTTATAAACCCAATTTTCACTTTAGCCCTCTAGGATTCAAGTTATTTCAATTAACTCCCTTGAGTTTCACTTTTGACATATAAGCCCCTCAACTTTTTATAAACTTTTATTTAAATTTCAATAATTAAAATATCAATTACAAAATTCTTATTTCTCTCATATAGACATTAAATAATTAAATTTAATTTATTAATATAATTAAAATATCACATAAGTTATAAAAAAGCCAAAATTAACACATAAAAATCCCACTCCATGTGCCCAACACGTGAATAAAATAGTGCCTAGGTTTAGGGTCGTGACATTCACTCCCCCTTAAAGAAAATTAGTCCCGAATTTTAAATATGCCTATCTGAATGCTCAAATAATCACATATTTTCTCACGCCTCTCGAATTCCCGGAACCCAATGGCTTCCCCAATAATATGATTCTTCCACTAAATTTCCACAACCCAAATATTCTAGGTTTTTAATTTTCGGACTTGATTCTAATACCTCTCAATGGTTCTTCCACATAAATCAAACCAACATGAACAGCCTCGGTTGAAAACTCAATACAGCGAAAGGATCATCAAGACTCTTCTCCACTACAATGCTGCATACGACGTCACTTCAACACTGGACTGATCACGGTTGATATACGCACTTCAACTAAAGTTACACGAACTTCTCAAAATGAATGGAAATCCATCGGATACACGCATAACACATTCTCAAGATTTTGGATAGTTCCCTCTGCCCAATCTATCAAAAATGTAACGCAACGCTGAACGCATCTGGACTCAAAGTCCCATACCCGGTCTTCCAAAATCACAATATGAATCTCGAATCCCGATCTGATGCAAAATATTGATTAGCACTCCGTAGAATCGACCAAATCTCTCGCCCATACACTGGTGCTAACTTCCCTGTCAATAGTTCATGAATCTTGGTAGAAAGGAACCGGTGTTGATTAATATATCCACAATTACTTGAATGCGTCCCATATCTTCGATGTCGAAGGTAGTCCCGTTATAAGATACATCACAATTTCTTCTTTATTCTCATTCTTCTAACCTTCTTCAATGTTGGATACATCTTCAAACCCCTCGAATACATCGCAACTCTCAAGTTATGGTCTTCCTCTAAAACGTCTCTTACTCTCTTGTGAATATGGTACACCAATTCTGTCATTGAAGGTTAATATTCCATCAATATTCAATACAACATCCTCGGTTCTTCCATCTTGAAATGATTAGATAATTTCCTCAATTCGAATCATTTGTTGAACTTCCATAGGGTCTTCATACCAGGTTAGTGTGTGTGCCCTAGGCTTATAGTTTCTATAAACCTTGTTGTATCGTTTTTATCATTAATAAAAGAGAAATTTTATTTTGATTAATATATGTTTTACATGTTTATTATATTAATCTGTGTCCCTAGTTATTTAGTGTAAGTTGGTAATGGATGATCATAGAGATGATCATATGCATAGAGATGCACATTACAAACTTGTAAATAACTAGTATAATTGTCAATGGATAATCATATGATGATTATGTGCATAGAGATGCACATTGAAATTATGGGTACTTGTTAGAGAACAAGTGACTGGACTTGACCCGTATGAGATTTATGTCATGGTCAAATGTCATAATTAAATCTCATATGGTCACTTCATTTAGTCCCTAGACCTGAGATTATCATGACCTTACATATGATGAAAGTTATGTTTGATTTTAGTCAAACGGTATCTTAACACGATATCTATAAAGGCTATCTTTGGCATGATCGGATTCATGATGGGAAGGATGATAAGTCAAGATGGAATTTGTCCCTCGGAAGAGAGATGTTTTGCTTGGGCCCTCGATGAGTGATAATGATGAAAGCGTGTGGCCACACCCCAATACGATTGGACTATCATTATACTCAAGATCGAGAAAGCATTGAACAAATACAAGTTGACGTGGACCATGACTTGTGTTCAATATAACATCGTGAGACAAAGGGAGGAATGGAAGTGTACCATTGGAAACGTGAACTCTTACGTTGTGTTATTTGGGTAGACATAATGGCTTGCTAGAGTCCGCTTATGTCTTATGAGGGTCGATATGATCGGACTCATTGCCAACATAATACAATCCTATTGGGTCACACACAAATAGAATGAATTGGTTGAACAAAAGGAAGAATGATTGAAAGTTCAGAACCGGCTAATTATGTCACGCGACATAACTAGCCACCGGCTAGTTATGTCACGCGACATAACTAGCCACTGCACGCGTTTTTGATGTACTGTTCTCCTAATTTGATTAGGAAACATATTTACACTAAAGTAGTATAAATATGAGAGGTCCGTTAACCCTAATGGTCAAGCCGAAATTTTCAATGGAAAATCATAACAAAATACTCTCAATATTCTTCCATAAGTTTTAGGAATCTAGCAATTCCCAACCCGAGAATCGTTCTCGACATTCATATTTGTGTGGATTACCAAAAGAGGGTCTTAATTTGTTCAAACAAATCAAAGGCCTAGAGTTCAAATACGAAGATCCAAAGAAGTTGAAGATTCGAAGATTTGAAGATCAAAAGTTTGTGATTACGAATCACATAATTATCCGTTCGATAGCTCAAGACCGGAAAGCAATTAAGGTTGGTAAATTCTATCTTATAGGAATTCAATTTAATCGTATAGAACGGATCTTAGGGCTTGGGTTTTGTGTTAATTTGATGCTTAATTCCGCCGCGCATGGACCCATAAAACCCAACAAAGGGTATCGAGCCCCGTTCGTATGGTTAGATTCGAATTGGCATGCTAGAAAGTTGTTATAAAATTGTTTATAAATGTTCTAGGCTTGCTTTGTATGAGTTAGATTTAATTGTTTATAAGAACCAATTTGCTAATCTGCGAAAATCGTTTTCTGATTATGTTGAATTAAATCCGTAAAAGCCGTTTACTTGATTTGATTGCTCTATGATTGGAATTGATTGAAATTCAGAAAATTGCCAAACCGGCAACTCATGTCGTGCGACATAGTTGGCCACGAGGAGAAAATTCGTAATCCGGCTAGTTATGTCACGCGACATACTTAGCCACCGGCTAGTTATGTCACGCGACATAATAAGCCAAATCCGGCGTAATCGCTTGTTTAATTTTTCTCGCTAACCTCGTGATTGTGTTTACAATCGAGATGTTTTATGTCTTAATCTCGATGCTATAAATTTCTGGAAATTGAGTTTATAGGGCTATGCTAGATTAATTCATTGTTTATGCTTGCTTAATTAATTAAAAGGTGTTTATTTAATTGTTGCGTTGCATAATTATTGAGTGTTCTTATGCTTGCTTAATTAATTAAAAGGTGTTTATTTAATTGTTGCGTTGCATAATTATTGAAAGTGTTCTTATGCTTGCTTAATTGTTTAAAAAGTGATTTTATTAATTATTGCGTTGCATGAAGAACTGTTATAATTCTAGAATGTTTTTGAACATTGAATTATAGTTCACTAATTGTTTATGAGAAACAATTTAGTGTCGATTGTTTATGAAACAAGTCAGCTTACAAGTAAGATTATGCCGCAATCAAACCGATATTGTAGTTGTACATGTCTAGGAGAGTTCTGTCTAAGGATTGAGTACTTAAGTAGTCCTTGTGGCTCACCAGCTTCCCGGGAACTTACCCGGTGTACTTTACGCTTATCTTTGTTGACATGCTTATGATCTATTTTAAAGAACCTTCATTTAATGTTTAAGTTTTATGCCACCCCGAAAGTAAAACACTTGAGAAGTATTGGGATAGGTGATGTAGTTTCGACTCGGTTGGGTGCATCATTCTATTCTAGTATGGAGCAAGATGAGATAATGGTTGATGTAGTTTCGACTCAGTTGGGTGCATCGTTCCATGTATCTCATACGTTTGAAATTGGTTAAACTTAATTGATGCTTTCAAAAGAGTTTTGACCCAAGGCATAAGATGAGATTAAAACATGTTTTGACATATGATGCTCTAAAATCTCATAAAGGATCTAAGAGTCACATATGATGTGATTGATAAATGTTATCTACTTAAATAACTTAATTTTGGGCATTGACTCAGCTTAAACCAAAATTGAAGTGAAATATGGATCTTAGCCCATTATAATTATATGATACATGCTTGTATTTGAAGGTGTATAATTTAATGGGAGTATTTGTAAAATACATTATTTGCTCTTAAATGATAAAGGTGTTGATATTGATATGTGTTCATATAATTTGTATATTTTGTTGTAGAAGTAGCATTATATAATAATAATTGCGATTCGTCCTTATGAAGGACAAAGTTCGAAAGGAATGATACAAATAATTTTGATTGGATCAAAAGCCTAAAGAATGGTTCTTAGGTAAATTTGTACGTTCTTGACGAATCCGTTCCTATTGAACCCATTGCAAATGTTGCAAAGGGCAAATAAGGAAGCAACATTAGAAACATATTGATGATTCTGACAATATTGCTTGCCTTGTAATTGCCACCATGTTTAAAGGCTCTTATGAAGAACCTTGAACATATGGGAGTCACTTTTGTTCTAGAATAACGCAAAAAGGAAACGTTCCAAGTGCGAGCTAGGCAAAAGATGTATGTTGTGGTGAAGGCCCTTAATGCATGAGATGAAACAAGGAGCAATCCGCAAAAGTGTTAATGGTTAACACAAGAAAGGGGTTCATAAAGGAAAACAAAGTAGGTAAAGCAAAGGTTGCTAAACCTAAGACAAAAGTTGTCAGAGCAAAAGAGGCTAAACCCAAAGTGTCTCAAAAGGATGCAGTTTGCTACCATTGCAATAAGATTGGTCATTGGAAGCAAAGTTGCAAGGCTCATTAGGAAGGCCTAAAAAGTGAAAAAAGGGCAATATGATTGCTACTACTTCAAGTATCTATATGATAGATATTTTCCTTTCAACTTCTTGTTCTTGGGTATATGATACCGGATTGGATCCCACATTTGTTTAAATGTGCAAGGAACAAAGAATAGAAAGTTACTCAAATAAGGTAAATTAAACCTAAGCATGGGAATGGAGCAAGAGTTGCTACATTAGCCATAGGGACTTATGAAGTCACCTTACCTTGTGAAGTAATACTTGTTTTGAATAAGTGTGACTACGTTCCGAATTTGAGTAGGAGTATTATTTCCGTTTCTTAAATGGATGATGAAGGATATAATTTTCTTATTTTCAATAAGAAGTTTTATATTTATTTAATAATATGCCTTATTGTAATGCATATGTCATTAAATGGTCTTCATATCCTTGATGATGAGAAACAAAATAATATTGAAGATATCTATAATATAAATGGGAAATCTAAACCGAACAATATGAACAAAGCGTTCATATGGCATTGCCGGCTTGGTCAAATAAATAAGAAAATTATTTCTAAACTCCATTAACATGGACTTTTAGACTCATATGACCATGAATCATTTGAGGAATGTGGATCTTATTTATTGGGATTATCGACCAAACCACCCTACACTAAAGTAGTGGGAGGGCTAGTGACTTATTGGTCATTATACATGAGATGTATGTGGACTATTAAGTAGCATTGCTAGAGGAGGATTTCGATATTTCATCACATTTCACTAAAAGATTTATCTAGATATGACTATGTCTATCTGATGAAGTCCAAAAGTGAATCGTTTGAGATGTTTCGAACATTTCAAGATGAAATACAAAGCAACTTGGCATAACTATTAAGTACTTCGATTAGATCAAGGTGGTGAATATTTGAGCCAAGAATTTGACAATCATCTCAAAACTGTGAAATCGTTTCAGAGTTGACTCCCACCAGAAAACCACATTGTATGGTGTGTCTAAGAGGAGGAATTGAACCTTGTAGGACATGGTTCATTCGATGATGTGTCAAGTTGACTTTCCTATTTCCTTTTGAGGATATGCATTAGAAATAATGTGGTTACACTAAATTGAGTCCTTACTAAATCGGTTCCTAAGGCCCCACATGAGATGTGGCATGGAAGAAAACTTAGTTTGTCTTTCATGAAGATTTGGGGTTGCGAATCTTATGTAAAGAGACTTGTCTCTTATAAGTTAGCACCAAATTCGACAAAGTTATTTTCGGAAATTAATCTTACAACCACAAAGAGAACAAAATGTTTGTTGCTCTATACGATTTGTTTCTTGAGAAATAGTTTCTCAATAAAAGAATCTAGTGGGAGTAAAATTAATCTTGAAAGAAGTTCAAGAACCCGAAAATAATATGGAACCAAGAGTAGAGACGGAACCAAGTTCACAAAGAGTTGTGGAACCGGTTCAAGATGCACAAGTCCATCGTAGATTGGATGGGTCACGATCCGAACTCAAGGAATAATGATTTCTCGTTGCGGAAAGTGATAAAGTGGAAGTCATTAAGAATGACGATCCTACTTGCTATCAAGAAGCGATGTCCCCTCCTAATTTGGATAGATGGTTATGAACCATGGAATCCGAATTGCAATCCATGTTTGACAATCAAGTTTGGAACTTGATTGGGCTACCTAAAGGTGTAAAAACTAAAGGGTGCAAGTAGGTCTTCAAGACCGACATGGATGGGAAGGTGTATACTTTCATGACTAAAAATTGTAACAAAGGGATTTGGGCAAATTCATAGTATTGACTATGTTGAAACCTTTTTCGCCAGTTACAATGTCGAAGTCTGTTAGAATTTCAACTGCCATTATCACATATTGTGACTATGTGATATGACAAATGGATGTCAAACGACTTTCTTTAAATGGAAAGATTATTAAGGATGTGTAGAGTACACAACCCGAATAGTTTGTCGATCTAAGAAACTCTAATAAAGTATGCATGTTGCAAAGATCCATGAGATGGGTTGAAGCAAGCTTCAAGGAATTGGAATCTTTGTTTTGATGAATTGGCCAAAGAGTTTGACTTCATCGAAGAACAAAGATGAACCTTGTGTATGCATGAAATTCAGTGGGAGCGTAGTATTATTTCTATTGTTTTATTACAATGATATCTTACTCATTGGAAAAACAAGTTCCGACACTTAAGACTGTCAAGTCTTGGTCAAGGAATGTTTTCTCAATGAAAGATAAGGGTGAAGCCGCTTACATCCTTGGCATCAAGATCTATAGAGATAGATCTAGAAGGATAAATTGGTTTGAGTCAAAGTGTTCACATTGACAAGATTCTTAAAAGAGTCTAAGAAGAGTAGCTTGTCAATGGATCATGGTATTTCTCTTAGCAATATTCATTGTCTTATGACAACTGATGAGCAAAAGGGAAAATGAATGAAGTTACATATGCTTCGGCATTTGGATCTGTCATGTATGCCATGATTTGTACTAGACCTGGCGTTTCATATGCTCCATGCATGATGAGTCGATACCAATTTGATCCTGATATAAACCATTGGATGGGAGTCAAGATGATCCTTAAGTACTTAAGAAGAACTAAGGATATGTTCTTGGTATTTGAAAGATTGGAAGTTAATCTTGTTGTAAGGGTTACATAGATGACTAGCTTCCAAACTGACAAAGTTAATTTTAAAATCGCAATTAAGATTTATGTTTATGCTTATTAGAGGTGCAGTTTTGATTGGAAGAGTTCCAAGCAGAAATTGTAGCCAATTCTACTACTAAGGCCAAATTTTAGCAACATATGATGTGGCTAAAAGAGGCAGTTTGGATCAAAAGTTCATTAGTGTTTTGGAAATGTTCCAAGTATCACTAATCAGTGAAACTCTTGTTATGACTATAGTGGTACCACTTGTGCAAACAATGGAACCAAGGTCACAACAATGATCCAAACACTCACTTAGACGTTCTTTGAGGAATTCATAAAGAATGAGAAGAATTTAAGATATACAAAGTATCAACCGATGATGACATTAGGGATTCACTTACAAAGACCCTCGCACGTAAGCATGATGGTCATGTTAGATCCATGAGTATTCGATACATAAATGGAGCCTAGTGCAAGTGGGAGCTGTTAGTGTGTGTGCCCTAGGCTTATAGTTTCTATAAACCTTGTTGTATCGTCTTTATCATTAATAAAAGAGAAATTTTATTTTGATTAATATATGTTTTACATGTTTATTATATTAATCTGTGTCCCTAGTTATTTAGTGTAAGTTGGTAATGGATGATCATAGAGATGATCATATGCATAGAGATGCACATTACAAACTTGTAAATAACTAGTATAATTGTCAATGGATAATCATATGATGATTATGTGCATAGAGATGCACATTGAAATTATGGGTACTTGTTAGAGAACAAGTGACTGGACTTGACCCGTATGAGATTTATGTCATGGTCAAATGTCATAATTAAATCTCATATGGTCACTTCATTTAGTCCCTAGACCTGAGATTATCATGACCTTACATATGATGAAAGTTATGTTTGATTTTAGTCAAACGGTATCTTAACACGATATCTATAAAGGCTATCTTTGGCATGATCGGATTCATGATGGGAAGGATGATAAGTCAAGATGGAATTTGTCCCTCGGAAGAGAGATGTTTTGCTTGGGCCCCTCGATGAGTGATAATGATGAAAGCGTGTGGCCACACCCCAATACGATTGGACTATCATTATACTCAAGATCGAGAAAGCATTGAACAAATACAAGTTGACGTGGACCATGACTTGTGTTCAATATAACATCGTGAGACAAAGGGAGGAATGGAAGTGTACCATTGGAAACGTGAACTCTTACGTTGTGTTATTTGGGTAGACATAATGGCTTGCTAGAGTCCGCTTATGTCTTATGAGGGTCGATATGATCGGACTCATTGCCAACATAATACAATCCTATTGGGTCACACACAAATAGAATGAATTGGTTGAACAAAAGGAAGAATGATTGAAAGTTCTGTAAACTGGCTAATTATGTCACGCGACATAACTAGCCACTGGCTAGTTATGTCACGCGACATAACTAGCCACCAGACGCGTTTTTGACAGCCTGTTCTCCTAATTTGATTAGGAAACATATTTACACTAAAGTAGTATAAATATGAGAGGTCTGTTAACCCTAATGGGCTGGCCGAAATTTTCAATGGAAAATCATAACAAAATACTCTCAATATTCTTCCATAAGTTTTAGGAATCTAGCAATTCCCAACCCGAGAATCGTTATCGACATTCATATTTGTGTGGATTACCAAAAGAGGGTCTTAATTTGTTCAAACAAATCAAAGGCCTAGAGTTCAAATCTGAAGATCCAAAGAAGTTGAAGATTCGAAGATTTGAAGATCAAAAAAGTTTGTGATTACGAATCACATAATTATCCGTTCGATAGCTCAAGACCGGAAAGCAATTAAGGTTGGTAAATTCTATCTCATAGGAATTCAATTTAATCGTATAGAACGGATCTTAGGGCTTGGGTTTTGTGTTAATTTGATGCTTAATTCCGCTGCGCATGGACCCATAAAACCCAACAGGTAGGTGTAGCTCGAATAGCAGTTTAAATCTCTTCGTGCAACTCACAGGATAGCAATGTTGATAATAAAGCCTTTCGGCTAATCGCATCTGCAACCATCGTAGCCCTCTCGAATATTATGTAATAACACAAACTAGTTCTTTAATGCTTCCAACCATTTATCTACATGTTGTTAAATCCCCTCCGATTACACAAATACTTTCACTCTTATGATTTGTATTAATCTCAAATTTAACGTCATACAAAGGGTGTTTCCACTTAAGTAACGCAATATAGTCGTAATCCATTCCACTTTGAGAGTAGAATAATTCTGGCTTGCCGGTGTTGATTCCTTTGAAGCATAAGCTATCGCTTTCCCCATTCTGTATAAAAACACAACCCAAAACCTTCCTTTTGACGCGTCCATGACAATTACAAGTTTTCACATCCATCGAATAGGGTAAAGATCGAAACTGTAGTCAATCCCTCTTCCATTCTGCAAGACTGATTTCACCTTTAACATTTCACATAAATGATACCTCCTTCGAAATCAATTGAATTACTGGTGTTACAATTCTTGGAAATTCCTCAATACTCTTTGATAATAATCAGTCAAACCCAGAAAACAACGGAGTTCTAACCCTGTCGAAGGTTGTTCCATTTGACCAGGGTCTCAATCCTCAAAAAAGTAATAACAATCACCGAACTGGAAGATACAAGACCCAGATTTATAATCTTCTCGAGCCATTACTCACTCTTACTGAATTTCGCAACAATTTGATTCTCATGAAAGACAAATAACATTACTTGCAAATGATTTCGTAATCTTCTCATAACTATGAATAAACAAAGGTAGTATCCACCGGTACATGAGATATTTTAGGCGACTTTTACTCACGTCTAATACATAAACCAAATAACCCGCACATGTTAGACTATACTTTTTGACCTTTAAGGCATATATGACATAATATCAAATAATGACTTATCCGCCTCAACCACACACAGAGGCAAATCAAACATAGATAAGGAGACTCGCTTCTTGCGACAGTCCTCCCCAAGCACAACAACTACTTAACTAATTCAGATCAAGTATAACAGTAAATCACGGATTGGTATATCTACCACATCCACTGGCAATACATGCCCACATAATCACGTCATAACCATGATAATCAAGGATGATTCGAGGTACTCTCCTATAGGAGTAGACACCTCCAGCACATAAGGCAACTCTGAGGCAATTATGCAAATAAAAGCAGAAATACAATGCCACATAATAATGAGGTGAACGGGGATCCATAAAAGTAGAACTCCTAACTCCTGAGATAGGTAATATACCTCTAATGACTACAGAGGAATTTATCTCTCCATATTATTCACATTACCTTGATCTCTTGGTTGTCATTACCATTTTCCGCCATTTAACAAATTCCTGCATTAAACACTCGTCATCAGGTATCACACACTCCCCCTTGGACTAGACTCCTACCCTTGACTTCTAACCTTAGCTCTGATACCAACTGTGGGGACTTCCCCAACCCCGGGGACCTATAAACCCGTGTCCCAGCTGGAGAGTCTCCAAACCACCTCCTAATTAATTAAAAACTTTTGTTAAAATAAATTGAAAGTTGAATAAACTTTTAAAAACAAAAGGACATGACCTATCCACTAGGAGGTGATATCAACCTGTTTAGTTTACAACATTACACTGAAAATATTTATAAAACTTTATACACAACTCCTTTTCCAATTTAATAACAACCACACTTATTCCCAACTCCCAACATTACACATACCCTGACAATCCAAAAAACGGTCCAAACTCCTCCCCGGCCTCATCGGTCTGGTCTACCTGTCTCAGCTGAAACTAAAAAATTAAAGGGAGAAGGGGTGAGAAAGAATCTCAGTAAGTTATTATGCATGCATCAATATGTCATATAAGAATGCAACACATATACAAGTTGCACAATATCACATTTTAGAAAACAGTAAACACCTTACGTTACCTGACCTCATCTTTTCCCGTCTGAACAATAAGTCGTACTACTGGGAATACATCCTCTTTATTTGTGAACGGCTTAGGCCTATTCACGCATTACAAGACCCATTTTTCAGGGAACCATGTAAGGTATCAGTATCCTATGAACTGCTTAGGCATATCCATAGTAACTGAGCCCCAAACTGTGGCCACAGTAGGGGAACGGTCACGGGCATAATGTAATTTGAGCAACTTATGGAACAATTCTTCATAAGTGCTCATATTCCATTATACCCCCAATAATCAGCTGATCTCAATACATTCATATTCACATTCAAGCACATAACAGTTACTTGAAATCAAATCCACAAATTGGGATAACAATATACAACATGGTACAATTACTCATGTTTATCAACATATACAACATGGTACAATTACTCATGTTTATCAACATATACAACATGGTACGATTACTCATGTTTATACCTCACATAGTGTAACATATATATAAACACTATTGAGTCATAATAACCCATCACATGGTATGCATACACATGCTAATCCAATGATATTATGCCCCATATAACTTAACAGCACAGAATAGCAACAATTCAATAACGGGGTCTTAATACTCATGTTCAAACCAATAACGCAGTGCAACATTTATTTCATGCACTAAATAAACCAATAACCATGTATAAGTAATTACATATGGCACAAGGTAAATCAAGTAAGCCCGAGATATCCATGTCGCACTATTAAACACTTCCTATAAAGGTTCCATAAACATTTACCAAGTTTTATTAACTTTGATTACTTTTCAAATCAAGGCTTTCAACCATTTTCAACGCGATATTTAAAGACCTTACTAATCTCCTTTTGGCCCATTTGAAACACCATTGTAAAGTACTAAAATTGTACTATATTCGTAGTTGAAGAGTGTTCAGTTATATAATGATTAAACTAGATTTTCAAAGCTTAGAAAAAGGTTCATAGGCTGCAGGGCAGGGCACGACTCGTGCCCCAGGGCACGACTCATGCCCCTGGGCACGACTCGTCCCTTCCTTGCACCACCCTCAGAAACAGTCGTCCCTTTGGAGGGCACGACTCAGAACAAATAGGCACGACTCGTGCCAATTACACCCCTACCGGAACCATTCATCCTTCCTTCAGGAACGACCTGGCACGACTTCAATTTCCCAGGTCACGACTCGTGCTCCAGGGCACGAGTCGTGTCTTTACCCAGAAATGTTGCTGATGTGCAGCATCAGCTCCATCCAAGACCCAAAACCAAATTTTGACTTCACCAAACTGTGCTAAACCAATCAAAACCAGTTCCAACCCTTTCTATTCATTTCAGACTCAAACAATAAGTGACTAATCTTTTTCCAAACACATTAACGAGCCTAAATTGCCCATGTTTCTAACTATTTACCCATTACCACTTAAACAACCATGCCACTTCTATCCATCTCCATTTACAACCACCCAATAACCTAAGTATGTCTAACAACAACTATACCACTTAGCTAACTTCATTATAAAGTTCCCGTAAAGCCATTTAACATCCCATAACAACTCTACTACCTTCTATTCTAATTCTCATACCATGAACTCAAGTTATTCAACCAAAACCCATTTTCTTTCCGTTCTCAAAAGCCGAGTAATTGATTCAACTTTTCAACTACTTCAACTGCCATAAACCAACTCTAAGACATCCGTACCACCTTTCCATTAATTTCTTACATTTTACAAACCCCACACAACAATACTCCCTTCAAGCCATATCTCAACCTTTATAATATCCCTTTTTAATTACCAACCCCTATTTTACCAAGCCTCACTCTACTCACTTTTCAAACCATTTTATCACCCTTTACTCTACTTCTTTCCAAAACCCTATTTCAACCTTCCAAAACCCAAATGGTCAGGTAAAAATCATCAAAATTCATTTATCTCTCATATTTTCCCAAAACCTTAACATACCCATTCAACAATTCATTTTTCTTTTATTTTATTCCTACAACTTAAATAAATTTCGAAATTTACCAAAAGCCAAACATATATTGATCCCAAAATATCAAATATCATTTAAAACACGTAATATCATCATTTATCTTAATATGAACAATTATTCGAAAAGAATCATAATAGCTTATCCAAAAATATGCCGAAATAAAAAGACGATCTGATCGGCTCTAAATGTTCTTCTCGTCTCCCTGATCGCACTGCCGCAGTCGGATCGCAAAACGGACTAACGATTGATTTTTAAGAATTTTGAAAAGATAATAAATCAAAAGGATTTTTGGAACGGAGGAAGGACCGAAAGATTTTCCTTTCTTTCTCTCCCTCGCAGGCACCGGAAGGTTTGGGAAGGAAGAGGATATTTATAAACCCAATTTTTACTTTAGCCCTCTAGGATTCAAGTTATTTCAATTAACTCCCTTGAGTTTCCCTCAACTTTTTATAAACTTTTATTTAAATTTCAATAATTAAAATATCAATTACAAAATTCTTATTTCTCCCATTTAGACATTAAATAATTAAATTTAATTTATTAACATAATTAAAATATCACATAAGTTATAGAGTTGGTCTTATAAAAAACTAGCTTTTCCTTAAGATAAGGAAAAACGTGTTTTCCAAAGCGCTGGGCATTATTATTCAAAACAAACGGTGGCATTTTCGTAATTACTGGCAACTATGATAAATGCCAGTGTTAATATTACAAATGACCAGTGATTTCATACTGGCGTTTTATAAACATGAAACTGGCACTTTTCTCAAGTGCCAGTGTTAATGTTAAAAATTGTCAGTAAGTACACTGGCACTTTTTTACATTGATACTGGCAGTTATTAAAAGTGCCAGTGGTAGTGTTAATAATTGCCAGCCATTACACTGACACTTTTTAACATTAATACTGGCACTTATAAAAGTGCCCGTTGTAGTATCAATAAGTGCCAGTGTACATGTGCTGGCACTTTTTTACACCAAACACTGATACTCTTTTTGCTGGCACTCATAAATACATGCACTGGCACTCCAAAAAACATGAACTGGCACTCCAAAACACATGCACTGGTACTCTTTTTTGCTGGCACTCAAAAACATGCACCGGCACTCAAAACACATGAACTGACACTCAAAACCACATACACTGGCATTAGTTTACACTAGCACTGACAAACTGGCACTTTATTATACACTAACTAGCACTCTATTATACACCAACTGGCACTCTATTATACACCAACTGGCACTCTATTATGGCACTTGATTTTGGTAGAAGCTCAATACAGATAGATTAGAGAGAGAAGTTGGGAGTGTACTTTAACATGGGTGTCGTAATTGGGGGATTTGATTTGTTTGTTACAAACTAATACAGGTCATTTTACCATACGTGGAAGGATGACTCATCTGAATATAGTCTTGAAGAAAAGATGGATGAATACCATGCTTGCCAAAGTCTTCTGATTATAATTTCAAATGTGCTCGACAGAAAGTCGTCAAATCCATAGTTTCTGGCATATGAAGATGTGGCTTGAACTGCACTGGAACCAACGACGCCATTGATGGAATTTGTTGAAGATTTTCAAATTAGGTCTAAAGAGCCCTAATTTTCTCTTACAGATTGAATTGGGGAAGAGTAGAAGATGAACAAAAAAACACGATTGAGAGGGAATTGGGTTGTCGCCGGTGAGAAGGTTGCTTCGGTTGATTAATGGAAGAGAGCCGGTGAGGGAGGAGATTAGAGAGAGGAACGGTGAAGAAGACGATCCAGGGAGAGAGAGAGCAATGGGTGTTTACGTTTAGAGAGAGAGAGACTTTGCGTTGAGTGACGGGTTTTAAAACACGTTTTTTGTTAAGCTCACAAAAAACGCATTTTTTACAAGTTTTTGGCTAAGTTATAAAAAAAAGCCAAAATTAACACATAAAAATCCCACTCCACGTGCCCAACACGTGAATAAAATGGTGCCTAGGTTTAGAGTCATGACACACACGTTTAATCAATGATTTGGTTAGGGTGGAGGTAACGTTCGAGGAGGAGGACAAGGCATTGATGCTGTTGAATTCATTGCCTACTTCTTCAACATACGAAAACCTTATTACTACGTTGACTTGGGGGAAGGATATTGTGGAATTGCAACCGGTCACAGAAGCTCTTCTAGCTTTTCATAAACGGAAGAAGTCTGTTGATGAACCTGCGGGTGAGGGGTTATTTTTGAAGGAGAATCAGGAACGTTGGAGAACCCAGTCCCGAGATAATTTGCAAAGGCAGGCTTCTCGTTCGCAGTCAAGGAAGAAGTATAAGGGGAATTGTTTCAAGTGTGGGCAGAAGGGGCACAAGAAGCAGAATTGTCCGGAGAAGGGGAACGGTAAAGGCAAAGCAGGATCTTCAAAGTCAGTTAATGTGGTTGAAGATTGCTCGGAGGACGTGGATGGTGATATGCTCACGACTTCATCAGCTGTAGAGCACCCGACAGATTGCTGGATTCTGGATTCAGCATGTTCGTTTCATGTGACGGCGAATCGTGATTGGTTCGATACCTACAGGTCAGTTAATTCTGGTATAGTTACTATGGATAATGGTGCTACATGTAAAATTGCTGGCATAGGAACTATAAGAGTTAAAATTTATGATGGCGTGGTTAGAACGTTATGTGATGTTAGACATGTTCCTGAGGTCTCTAAAATCTGATTTCATTGGGTACCTTGGATGCAAACGGTTTGACCTATAAAGCACAAGGTGGAGTATTGAAAGTGGTTAAGGGTGCTATGGTGGTGATGAAGGGTGAGAGGGGTTCTAAAAACATTTACAGGTTGCTAGGAAGCACGATTGTAGGTGGAGTAACATTCGTTGAATCTGAGGTAGATACTGATGCCCTTCTATGGCATATGAGGCTTGGTCACATGGGTGAAAGGGGGATGCGTGAACTTTATAAACGCAAGTTGTTGAAGGGTGTGAAGACTTGCAAACTTGACTTTTGTAAGTATTGTGTTCTTGTAAAGCAAAACAAGGTGCAATTCAAGACGGGTAAACATACAACAAAGGGCATTCTCTACTATGTTCACTCAGATGTGTGGGGGCCAGTTAGAACAGAATCAAGGGGTGGACATTATTACTTCGTAACGTTTATTGATGATTTTTCGAAGAAGGTTTGGGTTTACTTCATGAGGCACAAGTCAGAAACTTTTGAGAAGTTCAAGGTGTGGAAAGCTGAAGTGGAAAACCAAATAGGGAGAAAAATCAAGTGTTTGAGGAGTGATAATGGGACATAGTACACAGATGGCGAGTTCAAGAAGTTCTGTAGAGAGCATGGAATCAAGAGGCACTACACAGTACGCAAGACACCATAGCAAAATGGTGTGGCTGAAAGGATGAACAGATCTATTACAGAAAGGGCTAGGTGTCTACGATTCAATGCAGGGTTGGCAAAGAATTTTTGGGTTGATGCGGTGAGTATGGCATGTTTCTTGATAAACAGGTCACCGAGGGCTTCATTGGATAACAGGTTTGCGGAGGAGGTATGAACGGGTAATGAGGTAGACTTCACCGATATTCGGGTGTTTGGGTGTCCATCCTATGTGCATATTCCTGGTGAAGAGAGGTTGAAGCTTGACCCAAAGTCAAAACAGTGTATCTTTCTCGGGTATGAAATATGTGTGAAAGGATACAAGCTTTGGGATCCCAAGTCAAGCAAGGTGGTGATCAGTAGGGACGTGGTCTTTGATGAAAAGGCTATGTTGAAGTGTACTCAAGATGATAAAGAGAAGGTGCCAGAAAACAAAGGAAGCGACAAGCAGGTTATTGAGGTGGAGTTACATGAGGATGAAACTGATACAGATCTCACTCTTCCGGATTCAGAGGTGACTACACAGGAAACTGAAGGGGGTGTATCAGAAAAAGAGGGGGAAAAGTTCAAGGCTCGATTGGTAGAAAAGGGGTACTCACAGCGAGAGGGGGTGGATTATAATGAAAATTTTTCGCCTGTTGTGAGACATACTTCCATTCGGATTGTGTTGGGTCTTGTAGCGCATTATGATTTGGTGTTGGAGCAAATGGATGTGAAAACTGCGTTCTTACATGGTGAGTTGGATGAGCAGATTTTCATGGAGCAACCACATGGGTTCACGGAGCCCGGGCAGGAGCGTTTGGTTTGTAAATTGAAGAAGTCACTTTATGGGCTGAAGCAATCTCCGAGGCAGTGGTACACGAGATTTGATTCCTACATGGTGCGTATTGGCTACAAGAGATGTGAGTATGATTGCTGCGTTTATGTGAAGAGCCTTGATGATGGTTCATATATTTTTCTGCTATTGTACATAGATGACATGCTTATCGCGGGTAGAAGCAAGAACGAGGTCAATCAGTTGAAGGTCTTGTTGAGTAAAGAGTTTGACATGAAGGATTTGGGGGAAGCCAAGAAGATTCTTGGGATGGAGATTCGCCGAGACAGGAAATATAGGAGATTGTGGTTGTCTCAAGCCGGCTATGTGGAGAAGGTGTTGGAGAGGTTCAATATGTGGGATGCTAAACCTGTGAAGACACCATTGGCGAGTCATTTTAATTTATCTGCCTCAGATTCCCCGAGTTCGACTGAAGAAATTCAGAGTATGTCAAAGGTTCCCTATGCAAGCGCAGTGGGATGTTTTATGTATGCTATGGTTTGCACTAAGCCAGATTTGGCGCAAGCTATTAGTGTGGTTAGCAAGTATATGATGAATCCGGGTAAACGACATTGGGAAGCAGTTAAGTGGATTCTTAGATACTTGAAGGGCACTATGGGTTATGGCATCATGTTTGGAGGAAAGAGTGAGGAGCTTTATGTTGTGGGATATATTGATTCAGATTATGCGGGTGACTTGGATCGGAAGAGGTCGACTACAGGATATGCGTTTACTCTCGCAGGTGGTCCTATATGTTGGAGGTCTATGATTCAGTCCATTATTGCTTTATCTACAACGGAAGTGGAGTACATGGCAGCTGTTGAGGCTGCAAAGGAAGCCTTATGGCTTCGGGGCTTAGTCACGGAGTTGGATATTCAGCAAGGTGGAGTGAAGTTGAGCTGTGATAGTCAAAGCGCAATTTTTCTAGCAAAGAATCATATTTACCATCAACGGACGAAACATATTGACGTTCAGTTTCACAAGATTCGGGAGTTGATCGATATGGGCGAGGTTTTGCTAGAGAAGGTTCACACCACGGAGAACGCTGCTGACATGTTGACAAAGCCGGTTACTACTGACAAGTTCAAGCATTGCTTGGATTTGTTGCACATCTCTAGCTGTTAGAGATGGGGTGGTTCGAGTTGGTTCCTTGTATCTTCTGTTGGGTTGGGTGAATGCTCGCCAAGGTGGAGATTGTAGGATTATGGCTCGATTCACTGAAGCTGAGACGGGTGCCTCATGGATGCCGAGGCGGGCACCTGGAAGGTAGTGGCCTGGGCGTGGGTTGAGGCTTTGAGGCGGCCGTATGAGTGAGGCTTGGGCGAGCGCCTCGAAGGCAGTAGGTGTGGCCGTGGCTTGTCAAAGGCAAGGCGGGCGCCTGGGATCTAGCGAGGCGGACGCCCGGAAGACCGAAGGTGTGGCCGTGGTTTGCCGTCGCTAGGCAGGCGCCTGGAGTTTGCCGAGGCGGGCGCCTCAAGGTCAGCCGGGGGGTTTTGGGCTTGATGGGCTTCTGTTTATTTAGGTCTTGGTTTAGGCTAGGGTTTGTGTTATATAAAAGATAATTGTAACCCTATGTAAACTAAAGAGACATTGCACATAATAATACAGAGACATAGTTCAAAACCCCAAACAATTACATCTCTTTCTCTTTTCGATTTCTCAATTGCTTATGTGTGTTCTTGGTTTTGTCAATTAGCTTCCGCTGCGATTGCACAACAGAGGCTAATCATGTTCTGTTTTTGGAACCATTTTTTATTAGGCTCATGAACTCTAATAAAAAAGAATCATGTAGACAACCTATATGCTTCATCTTTGAAAGAACTAGGATGCCAATATTGTTTTTAGATTTTTGGATTCTTGACTTTATTTGTGGCTATCCAATTTTAGTACTCCCTTCATGAAATGCAACACTTATTTTGGGACGAACCAAAATGAAAATTACGACATCTACAGTTTTTCTCTTCATTTTAAGTGCATCACTACTCCTGTTGCTAACTATGTGGTGCAGGTAATTATAATTGACGAGATACTCAAATTCCTGTCAAGAAACTCTGGTAATGTTCATTTTAAAGTTCCCTTTCCAATCATGACTGACAATTATATGCTATTATGGTCTTTTAATCAATGAGGAAAGAAAATCAAAAGAAAACACAAATCTCCTCTACAAATCTATGAACTTTGCAACACCCTACACTACAATACACTCCAAAATGAGGCTTTTTACGTTACTTTCCGTTAACAAGACACAGATTTACTGCACAAAACTGACTATTTGAATGTCATAATTTTAGGGTTGAGATTCAGATCAAGGAGATCTGATTTACTTCCAGAAAGAGAAATACGTGACAAGTGACGGAGCAAAACAGAAGCTTGCATCATAATATTTTTCATCCCAGCTGTATTATGGCCCAATACGACATCCAGAGTAGAATACAAATGATGAATCGACTTACCATCTCTTCTCATCTTCAACTGCAGCTAGGGCTTGGGTACTGCAGAATCCATCTCGAGATATATTTACCCAGATTTATTAATTAGTATCTTAATTAGGCGAGGGATGTAGAATTATTGTAACAACCATAGAGGTTTAGCTATATGAGTATATTAAAGAAAACAAAAAAAATATTGTTCTACTCAGTACATGATTGATCAATTTTCATCTTTCTTCAGATGCAATAGGTGTTTTTTTGGACATTTATTTTTGGGACGGAGGTAGTAAGTAACATGGTCATCGATCTGTCACTATTGCAATACAACCAAGGAAGGTCCAAATATATCATAAAGTTCTGTTTCCAAATTTTCACCTATCCTAAGAGATTGAAGCATAGTATGTAGTATCTGATCAAAGAGGTTGATGAGAAATCCATCTTTGGAACATAGCAAAGCACTCTTCAGGTCTATACTCCGGAGCAGTGTGACCTCCTCCCTGAAATAGACATTCATTTAGGGACGTTTTCTTTTTCTTTTTTTAAATGGATAGATTCATTTAAAAATGAGAGAGTAGTAAATTAAAAACAAGATCAAGTAAGAATCAATCGAGTTTCTTGCCTTGACAGTTGCAAATGTCATGTTATTAGAGTAAGTCCTCGTATAACTGCTCCATTGACAAAGAAAAGGAATCATTAAGACTTTATTTAATTTGGTGGTAAATAAGATTAATGTTTATTTACTAGCTAAAAAAATTAACTACATTGGAGAAAGTTACCCAGCAATTTGGCCATTGACTCTCCAAGATCGCCATTGATCAACAATGGAGTAGTTCAGATCTTTTATTCATGCCTGAGTTGACTGGTGTGGCACAAGCATGTCGTGGTCACCACTGTCGTCTCTCGGAAAGGAAATATAATTCAACATTAATATATAATGCTAGAAACATAATGCTTGCTTTAGGTACGTACGTATGTAGTTGTGTGCATGTGTGTATATTAATAATTAAATTTTTACCTATAAATTAGTGATCGGTAACCCTTGTTGCTGAGGTTAAGATGGAATGACCTAACGTCGGAGATGGTGGTTTTCAAAGCTACTCCGCTGCAGCGTTTCCATTTTCCAATTGTTCCCTAATTGATTATGAAGTAAAGTTAAGTTTATCAATGTGCAGTACTCTAGAGAGCAGCTTTTCTTCACATTTTAATCATGTCACAACTATATACTATGTAGATACCTTTCGTACATGGAGAGCATCTCGAACACTTTTATCATCTGCCCAGGTATAAGCAAGCTTATATCCATTTATCTGCATATACATATATATATATATTCATATATACTCTTTGAAATCATATGTTTATACATACATGTATATATATATATATATATATATATATATATGACATTAACATGAACCAATGTATTCACAATAGATACGGATTATCAAACAAAACTTATATATATATATATATATATATATATATATATATATATATATATATATATATATATATATGACATTAACATGAACCAATGTATTCACAATAGATACGGATTATCAAACAAAACTTACGCGACAAGGGAATGCAGAAAGTGATGGTTTGGCAATATACAGCTCGTTGACTCTCTCATCAAGAGCTCTTCTTTTTCTTAAGGGCCTTGGGGAAGCAAAATCACAACTAGGTTCCAAAATTTGAGCAGTATCAAGTCCATTAATACACTGCTAACATTAGGGTGATTATGAAATATCATCAAAACAGATTGCATGCATGCCCAAGGCCTAAGGTGCTATGGGAGAGAATTGGGCTATGCACTCCAACTCAATAGAAATCAGATTGTTCATTGGTTTCGATATGATCTTTCACAAATGAGTGACCTCTGTTGGTGAAACATCAAAAGACAATTATAACCTCAACAAATGATCTAACCGTTGTCTTAATTATGAAAAATTTGGACTTCTATAAGGTCAAACCGCACATCCGGATCTTTAGATCAATAAAGGATATAATTTTCTTTTAATCCTCCCTCTCACCAACATGGGCACCATTTGAGAAAGATTGTGCCCAACTTCTATAAAAATGGACTGCATAGGCCCCAATTCTCTACGAGATGGTTACATTTCGAACACAAAGAAATAAAGATATAGGTGGATCGGAAACCTCATGATAAGCCTCCAGATATTGCAAGCAGTGAACATTATTTGGATCTATATATTGTTTGCGGTACTCTCCCCCGCAACTCATCTTCAATGACTGAAATTAATGTAAGCACTTATAGCTTAAGTACTCGATCGATCTCATGTCTGACAATCTGACATCCGTATAAGAAATTTATAAAGCTACATACCGGAAGACTTTGTTTTAGGGTTCTTAGTTACCTCATAAAGTTCATCTGGAATAAGTCCCATGCCATGGGCAAATTGGATAACGTAATTGCCTTCACTTGGAAATGTAATTGGATTCCCAAGTATATATCCCTAAAATAAATTATACTGTAATTTTTACCAAGTTTACAAAATTGAACTTGTTATTTAAGAAAACAATAATGAAGAAGTACAAACCTTGAGATTAATAAATTGGTCTACGCCAGCTTCATTCACTGCATTTTAACCCCCACAAATTCCATTAAATATTTTTAACTTAAAATTATTATGTAAGTGTATAGAGACCATATTATTAATACTAAATGGATGGATCCTTTCATTCTTAACGATTGTTACTTTTTCTAACGGATGCATTATACTTATAAATATGGGTAGGGGTCGGGTCCCCAGTTAAACAAATAACTTAAAATTTCTTCCATCCTTTGAGGAGAGAAACAAAACAGAGTATAGTATATGGATCAATTGGAAGATCGATCTTGAAAATTATACAAATCTTCCGCTAAAAATCTTTCTCTAATAATGAAATTTGAAATGCTTCCGCTCAACTTAGTGATTGCAATAAATTAAGGTACGCTTTTGATTTTATTTTAGTGTATTCATCGAATTGAATTGGATTAAGGGAAAACTCAACATTTGATGCACCGTTAAAAATATCCTTTAAATTAGATGAGTCATATCCATTTTTAAAATACGATAAACCATAGCTAACTTTGTACTACCTTTGTTCCAATTGAATGTATGAAAGAAAAATACAAATTTACTATTTAAATATTTATTTTGCGACGGGGGAGTAATTACCATCGGAAATGAGTTGAGCGACAACCGGAATAGGAATTCCTGAATAAGAGTCTCCTCCAATGTAGAATGGATTTGAGATGAAGTCTGGATGATTCAATAGCCACTGCAAAGTGCTTTAAATGTGTCATGTCCATTTTCAATATGTAATTAGAATAATAAGGTGGATAAAATATTATAGACCCCCAAGCTTCTTACCTTTGTTGTGAATTCATAAGCATGATGAAAGAACTGTGTGTCAGTGGGATTACCAGTATGAGGAGTTTTTGTATAGGTAAACCCAGTACGAACTGGCAAATCTACAAATATTATGCTTGCCATCTGCAATTATAATGGTAATTAGTTTAGAAAGATCGATTGTCTATTAATTTATGATGAATGAATAGTAATACATGTATCACTCACTCACTCACTCACTCACTTAACTTAATTGACATTGATGAATGAAATTATAGAAAATGTGAATAATTAATTTGAACTCAAAGGTTGGATTTAACACTTTTCTCGTTAAGTTTATATCCACTTCCATTAGAAAATTAACATTTCATCCATGATCATAATTTGTTTGGTGAAGCTTACCTTGGTCCATGAGTTGGGATTGGATATCAAAGTTGGCAAGCTGCCATTGGACTCCACCATCTTGAACATTATTGGACCTATCATGGAATTAATTAATGAGATTAACATACTGGATATTTTGGTAAATCATTAAAGTTTTACGGTATTTTTTTCAATGAAAAATATCAAGTGTGGACCATCGTTCTCCATGCACATCCAAACCCCTTCATTCCGCAACATCATCACTTTTTATCTTTTCATTTATATAAATCTCTAAGAACTTTTTTCCCCACACTTATAAACCTTTTCAAAAGTTTTTTAAAAATAATTTTTAAAAATCGACATTTAATTTTGAGGAAAAAAAATAGAAAATGAAAATTTATTTTGGTATAAATAATATACTATTTTTTAAATACTACCTCCGTCCCAATCTAAATGTCCAAAAATGGGTTCGGCGCGGAAATTAAGGAAAGTGAGGTATGAAAGAGAAAAAGTGAGGTAGGAAAGAGAAAAAGTTTAAATGTTGTGAGTATGAAAAATTAAATAGGAGAGAGAATGAGTGGGATGAATAGTTAGGAGAGAGAATGTTGTGAGGGTAAAAGTAAAGTAGGAGAGGGAATGAGTGGGTTGAATAGTGAAAAAAACTTTTCTTTTTTGGAAATGAGACATTTTCAATGGGACGCCCAAAAAGGAAAGTTTGGACATTTAGATTGGGACGGAGGGAGTATATAAATATAAATTTACAAGTTTTGTACTGCAATATAAATAACATATTGTACTCCCTCCGTCCCTGAAAGATTGTCCCATTTGCCATTTTGACTTGTCCCAAAAAATAGATTTTTTTTTTCAAAATATAGCTTTTTAAAAATTTATATACCAAAATAACATTTTCAAAAACTTAAATACCAAACTAGCTAGCACTTTTCACTTGAAATCCGGAATTGGTAATTCCGGATTAATGCATTCCGGAATTACCAATTCCGGAATTGATTTTTTTTTTTTATTTTTCAAAACTGAATTTCCCAAAATAATATTTCCGTAAATAGGGGGCGATCGCGATTATGAATGGAGCGATCGCTCCTAATGTATTCCGGCGTTTCCAATTCCGGATTCCTTTTTTTTTTTTTTTTCAAAACTGAATTTCCCAAAATAATATTTCCGTTAATAGGGAGCGGTCGCGCTTATGAATGGAGCGATCGCTCCTAATGTATTCCGGCTTTTCCAATTCCGGATTCCTTTTTTTTTCACAAATGTAATAAAACAAATTAATATTTTCTGAAAAACAAAAGAGAGCGATTGCGCGGCTTATAGGGCGATCGCTCTTAGTGGCGTATCTTCAAATCCGGAAATGCAAATTCCGGATTGCTTTAATTTGAATTCCGGTGATGCCATTTTCGGATTCAAATTTTGAAATTATACCCCCTTTTTACATTTTTCAGATTCAAAGATTTTGAAGGAAGAAGAAGGATAACCAGTGCAGTGAGAGAGAGAAAGAAAGAATTAAGGAGAAGGAGAAGGAGAAGAAGGTGAAAGAGTTGTGAGAGAAAGTTAAGAATGGTTAGTTTTATTTCTTTTTTTTATTTGTTTTGAGTTGTTAATTTTAGCTATATAAATTTTTCTAAGAATTTTTATTTGTGCATTTTTATATAATTTGTTGTTAAAACTATTGTGATTTATGTACTTAATTGTTGATTGTCAATGAATTAGACAATTGTAATTTAATTTTTGCCTAGTTAGGATTTTCTTAAGTTTGGTTTAAAATAAAGTGCTTGTTAAAATTACTTTGACAAACTTGTTGCAATTTTTCTATTTAATTATTAAATTTTAAGTGTTAAATTTAAAATTTGAGCTTAAATGTAGCAAAACCTTAAGTCTCATTTAAATTTAATTACTATTAAATTTTTGTGTTTCAGATGAACCAACATGAACAACAACCATTTATTGATCCTGGGCCAATCGATCCACATGTATTGACTTCTCAGAATACACATAGATCTAATTATATTTGGGATGGACAACAGTTAACCAATTTAAGACCTAGGCGTGGTACAGAACTTTCAGCTAGAGTTGATTGAAGGATAGAAGCTAAGCTTATGAATACTGGATTTTATGGAGTGTATTTATTAGGTCATTTACAATATGATTGGCATTTGATTGAGGCTTTGATTGAGAGATGGCGTCCAGAGACCCACACTTTTCACTTACCTGTAGGGGAGATGACCATCACCTTAGAGGATATTGGTATGTTGTGTGGTCTTCCTGTAGACGGAATGGCGGTGACTAGTTCAGAAACTAGTAGGAGTACGGGGCGTAGGTTGAGATTGTTGAGGAGTTATTTGGGGTTACACCCTCACCCGCAGACATCAAAAAAGGTGGAATGGTGTCTATGAGATGGGTTCTAGATCACTTCCCTCTTTTTGATCAGCTTCTCAATAATGCGTCCGAGTATATGATTGAGACATATACTCGAGCCTACATTTTCCTGTTATTGGGGTCATACATTATGCCCGACTCGTCTGATAACCTAGTGAAGTTGATGTACCTCTCACTTCTTAGGGAAATAAATAATATTGGTCAGTACAGTTGGGGTAGTGGAGCGTTGGCCTTCTTGTATAGGTAGATGTGTGTAGCATCTTAGCACAATTCGAAAGGGTGTGGTGGCTTCTTAACCATTGTACAGGTATGTCAATTATATTTGATTACATTATGCTAGTGGACTTAATCTGTTTTGTACGTAATGACAATTTTTTTTATAGCTTTGGGCATGAGAGAGGTTGTTGTGTACACAACCTAGGAGACATGCAGAAATAACACTTAATGGATTGCAATCAGTGGGTTACATGTATATTTCAATTACTTCATTTTGTAAATGATCTGTTTTGTAATTTATCGCTTTTTTACTAATTATTTTTTATGTCAATTGTTTCATATGTAGGTGGAAGGGCCCATTGTCGTATACTTCTGTGACTGCCCATAACCTGCAAGGCTATCGAGACCAATTGTCATATTTAGACAAGGATCAGGTTGTGTGACAGCCATACAACGGTGTAACAGTTCCGAATTTCTGCCTTCAGGGCCAAGCTATATGGAGGGCGAAGGTGCCCCTCATCTGCTTTGAGAGGGTTGAATGGCACTTTCCAGATCGCGTAATGCGACAATTTGGGATGGTTCAAGGTGTGCCTGATGACTGCAACACTAGTTTGGACCTGCATTGGATTAGTCTGCGAGGTCGGTCAGGCGTTAACTGGATGCAAGAACATGGTCCGCACATAGAAAAGTGGAATGAACGGGAGTTTAATGTCGTTGATGGAGAGTTTGGTGAAGTGGATATGAGTTACCATCACCCCTATTTGAGATGGTATAGGAGTATTACTCGATCGTTCATCCAGAATTCGTCTAATGTGGAGGGACTAGGGTTCAGGCCACGTGCAACTGGTTTTGAGAGTGTGGTAAGTTATATATTACATACAATAATTTTTTTTTTAAAAATACCATTTTTTCCGTATTAATTAATTTTAGTTCATTGTTTTGAACAGATTCAAAGTCTCCAAGGGATGTACATATACAACTAGAATGCCACATCCTTGGAAGGCCTGCAAAATTACACTCAACAATGTATCAGTAACACACTGACAGCTATTAGTGAGCAGGAACGACTGCAAGCCCAAGCTCCCCCTCCAACGGTTGATCATACTGCTGAAGAGGAGCCACAGAGGCAGAATCGGGTTCGTAGATGTGGCGGATACCAGCTGGAGGATGAGCCAGAGATGGGGGATCAATACGGTGATATGCATTCGTTTGAGTTCACTTAGACACGACCGGGTAATTCTTTTACTGAATTGATGAATCAGTTTGATTTCAGGCAACCGCCTCAGAGCTCCTTCCCTTCTTCTAGCAATTATACTCAGACTCCTGAGCAGGCATTCGGGATTCCAGGATTTAGGTCTAGTTTCCATTTGCCTCGTGTGGAGTTTTCAGAAAATCCCGATGGATCATCCTCATCCTCATCTTAACAATCTAGATCAGATGGTCGTCGTATACCGAGGAGAGGGAATAGGATTCGCAATCCTCCTGATGAATTTACCCCGTCTAATTATCGTTGACGGGTATCCTACGTGACCGGGATGTGGTCAATTTTCATTCATACTTATTGTTTTATTATTATTAATTTTAATTCCATGAAAGCTTGCCATGGACTGATATATATATAGACGTGTCCAATGAAACGGTTATAACCTCCGGTTTTAAAGAACCCATCTGAAAGGTATCCATGTCATTAACATACTCATTTTGGAATGACTCCTCATGGGTTTCAAATTCCTCAACATTCACATTATCAACTAAATTCATCTTAACATACAATTGTAAGCTACTCAACCCACCAAACTGAGCAGAAACATCAAACATAATTTCCATACCCATATCATTGTCGATTACAAATGGAATGTAATTTGCAATCCCGGGAGCGACAAGATGAGGATATCTACATGTAACTTGCAACTGAAAAAATAGCTCGATCTACCCCAATTTTCTTAGCTAACTTTTTAATCAACTTCTTGTAACTCCACCGAGTTTTAGCCCTAAGTGCACATTTTGGTCCCCTTTCAAAATGTTCACCTTCAAACGGGTGTTCATCATCTCCTCCCCAATAACACATGAAAATAAGTGAAACTCCAGCCATATTTATTCCTAAAAATTGAAAAAATAAATTATAAAAAATCTAATTTAACAATATCACTACATTTATAAATCCAATCAAATAAATACTAAAGTTAAATTTCAAACAAAAATTAAGATGGATTAAATGTACCTTCTTAATCACCTCTCTTCTCTTTTTCTTGAACTTCTTAATCAACTTCTTGAATTTTCAATTTTTTTTGAAAAAAATTTGCCTACTTTTTTCTTCTTCTTCCTTCTTTTTTCCTTCTTCTTCACTCACTGAGTTTTGATTATGCGTGGGTTGTTTACAGATTTACTGGGGAAGAAGGGTTTTGTAAAGCAAATCCGGAATTAGCATTTCCGGATTTGAATTTTTCAAAAAAAATAATTACTTAATTCAATTCAGTTCAATTATGTATAAAAAAAATAATAATAAGGGAATCCGGAATTACCAATACCGGATTGCACTAAGAGCGATCGCCCTCTTCACCGCGCGATCGCTCTCTTCTTTTCTCAGAAAATAAAAATTTCCTAATTAAATAAGTTTTGCAAAAAAAAAAAAAAAAAGGGATCCGAAATTGTAAACGCCGGAATACATTAGGAGCGATCGCTCCATTCATAAGCGCGATCGCCCCCTATTTACGGAAATATAATTTTGGGAAATTCAGTTTTGAAAAACAAAAAAAAAAAAATCCAAATCCGGAATCGGTAATTCCGGAATGCATTAATCCGGAATTACCAATTCCGGAATTCAAGTGAAAGTGTTAGTTTGGTACTTAAGTTTTTGAAAATGTTATTTTGGTATATAAATTTTTAAAAAGCTATATTTTGAAAAAAAATTCAAAAAGTATGTCCCATTTCTAAATTTAGGTATGAATGTTAGTACAAATCTACTACTAAGGTACAAGAAGGTGAAACTCTTCCTTAATAATTGCAAAATGTACATGACAATCTTTTTAGTTTTAGGGACGGAAGGAGTATTTAAATATATATATATATTTTAACGTGAATAATAAGAGTGCTTATAATTTTCTGAAAAATGCATTTTATTGAAGGAGAGAGTATAATCTTTATCATTAATTTTTTTAATGTTTTTAAAATGTATGTTAATAAAATTAAAAATTCATTTTTGGACGGACATATGGTAAGTAATAAATATACTACTCATCCACGGTGCAGGTTTGAAAGAAATTGCTAGATTGATCCAAAGATGAAAAATAAACCATTTATACTATTAAATGTAAATATATAATCTTAAAGAGAAAAAGATATGTTGAGTTAACCTATTTCATATGCGAGGCCGGAGAAGGAGGAGCAGCCAGGACCTCCGGTCATCCAAAGGATGAGAGGATCCTCCTTCGGATTAGATTCCGATTTAACAAAGTAGTAAAAAACCTGCACATCCTCTCCTTCATCCACTCCCACATACCTATACATATATATATAACACACGTAAAACTAGATTTGTTAAGCAATATCTATATATATATAAATAGCAGCTATATATATATATATATCTCACCCGGTTTCAAGTTGAAAGGGAAGGGGTCCTTCAAAACCTGGAAGATAATCAACACTCCCTGCATTGGCGCCATGGTGTAAACAGATTTGAGCAATGACAAGAAGTAGCAGAGGAAAAGGAAGGGAAAGCCATTTTTTATTTGAGTTTGAAGATATTGCACTCATTTTCTCCTTGTCACTTTAATTTGACATTTTTTAACGTATATATAATACATCTTTGGATTTGACGTCCACTCTCATTTTTATTTGTTATCATAGCTGTAGTCTTTTTTTTTGGCTTATTAGTCATACTTTATCCGGCCTTGTTTATCAAGAAAAAGTATTTAATTTCACATAATAAGTTAAAATATTAATTTCATATAAGTATTATTAGTATGACAGGATGTAAAATGTGGGTTCCATGAAAAAAGAAGTATTAATATTTTTTTATTTAAAAGTGTACATTTTTAAATAGAAGACTCAAAATGAAATTTTGTATTTTTTCAAATTGAACGAAGGGAGTACATATATCATGGCGGAGCTACAACCACATTCATCACTTAACGAAAATAATTTTACTCTCTTTCGAAAATACTCTCTCCGTCTCTAAAAGATTATCATATTGTATATTTTGTAATTATTAAGGAGGTGCTTCATCTTCTTGTACTTTAGTAGATTTGCACTAACTATCATGCATAAGTTTAGAAATTGGACATACTTTTTAGGACAAATCAAAATAACAAATGGAACAATTTTTCAAAGACAGAAGGGACGAAGGGAGTAATTCTGACTTAGTCACTACAAGTATACATCATAGTCGCCTTGCACGTATGGATATAAATGTATTGTCCCTTAATCCCTTAACCTTATCTTTAGATTGATAACCTTATCTTTAAAGCACAATAATAAATACTCCCTCCTTCGTTCCACACTAAGATTTTTTGATGTGAAATTCACGTTTTTAAAGAAATTTTTTAAAAGTGAATAAAAAATTAGAGGAGAGAGAATATAAAAGTTAAATGTGTGGTAAAGAATAGGAGAGAGAATGTAAAAGTTAAAATATTTAATAGGAGAGAGAATGAGTGGGAGGAATAGTAAGTTAATGATTAATTTTTTTGTAAATATGTTAACTTTATAAGGATATAATGAATAGTTTTTTTGTAAATACATGAAGATGATAAGAATATAAATATATGAAAAGTTTTTCATTTAAGGAAGAAAACCTTTAAAATGGTATGGACCAAAAGAAAAAATAAAACCTTAAAGTAAGACGGAGGGAGTAATAAAAAAAGAATAAAAAAATCACCACCTTGCTCAAAAAAGGCACAAGCACCAAATGGTTTCCTATTTTCCACATAGTATTTGGTAAGACATCAATTCAGTCACTTTCCCGTCATAAATTTCTCTTACGTTTTTCGGCCTGTTCATGATCATTTTTTCAAATTTTAAATACACACATTTTGTAACATGCATAATTTAGCGGTTGAAAGTTGATGAGGTTAGAGCGTGTGCAATAGTGCAGCGAATTTTTACTCATCAAGTAAAAATTAGTAAACGAAAACTGTAATGGTGAGTGAATTTTCGCTCATTTTCATTAGTAAAATTGTGAGCGAAAATGTGTTCGAACTCAAAACGGATTAAAAGTTTATTTTTTAATTTTGATTTACCTCAAACAACGTCGTTTATGCAATATATCAAAAAAATCATATATTTTTTTCCGCCTATAAATAGAACCTAATATTCTATATATGTTATTCACACCTCTTTTTCCATACTTTCTCTCTTTAAGCTTAAGTTAAAAAAAAAATCTTTGTGAGTTTTTGATTATGGATAATTACGGAAACAATTTCGGATATAATTCTAGTCAAGCTTGGCTCGAAGAAATGTTGGTTACTGATCCAAATTTCACAAGCAATTACCGTCAAAACAACTTTCAAAACTATTCCCAAAGCTCAAATCCTATCAACTTCTCCCAAAACTCACCCCGTGATTTTAATTCTCCGCTAAACACTCAAACATCTTATGGCTCGATGCCATTCCAAAGCTTCACTTCTGAGTCGCAAAACACTGAATTTGTTCCAGAGATACAAGAGGAAGATGAAGGAGGCGAAGAAGAAGAGATTGTACCAGAAAGGCGAAAAGGAGCTCCAAAAAAGAAAAAAAGAAACTATTGGCTGGAAATTCGCAGAAGATGAAGCTCTCGTCAGTGCTTACATGAATACAAGCACCGATACAATAATGGGTACCAACCAAAAGTATGAGAAGTTGTGGGGTACCGTAAAGACAAGGTACGATACGGCGCAGCAACAAAAGCCATCAGAAATTGGTAAAAGGACTTTATCTATGCTTCAAGCTCGATGGGGTAGGATGGCAAAATCAGTAAACTTGTTTGTTGCGATGTACGATGAAGCAACTAGACGAAATGGGAGTGGATACAACGAACAAGACGTTCGATGTAAGGCTAAACAACTTTATGAAAATCATGAAAACAAACCTTTTAAAGATGAGCATGTGTGGTTTATACTGAAGAACTATCCCAAATGGGAGCAGCGAATTCAGACTACCACCGTGGGTAGTAGAAAGAAAAAGGCTGAGGCATTTCGTCCCATTCGTGTGGAGAGTGACAATGATTGTGTTTAAATTTATTGTATTGTTGTTTTTAAATTTCTGTATTGTGAAGTGGTTTGTTATGAATAAATGTATGTTCTTTGTTACATATTGTGTTTTGTCAAATCAAATTATTGGCATTTGTAGTCTAGCTGGTCAATAAATGAATGACATCAAGAAGCTGGTTATTATCATGAAATCTAGTTCTTTTGTCCACAGACATATTGTATAGTCTAATCAATTTTAAAAAAAAATTTGGATACTAGTATACCAATAAATGAAAAAACTCTAAGCAAGTTCACATGCTTAGTGTATGATTTGTCACGATCAGCTTTAATTTCAACTCATCTCCATTATTTGTCAAGAGTCAGGAATCCAATAAATTATAGCTGTTAATGTTGATTTGTCATATTCAACTTGATGTTTATTAATCAGTGTTCTATATAAAAAAAATGCAATTACAATAAAATATAGTTAAAAAAATATTATTTTTTAATGTGAACGAATAAAAAAACTAATTTATATCATTAATTTATAAATAAAATAAATATTTTATTTATTAATTATAAAAATATTTTGAGCAAAAATTTCGCTCACCACTGCAGGATATTAGTTTCTGTGAGCGAAAATTCGCTCATCCGGTGAGCGAAAATTTCGCTCACCATTGTGCATACTCTTAATGATGAGGGTATTAAATCATTTAATTTAATCATTTCTATTGCATTTTCTCGATCTCAAAAAATAACTTTAATTTAATTGAATTTTAATCAATAATTTATATAAATTTATCATCTTAATAATAATCAAAAAATTGTGATTGACATTTTATTGTTTCATATAACAAGCTTTATTCCATAATAATTTTTTTTTTTTAAATTTAGGAGAGACCAAAGCTAACGTGTAGGGGTGTAAATGCTTCAGTTTGATTCGTTTTGGGGAAATTTACGTATCAAACCTGTAATAATTCAAAAAATTTTGAGGATTATTTGATAAATTGTTAAATTTTCAATTAGGCTTTTAGAGGGACTAATAATTATATTGAAGTCCTAAAAATTATATTATGTGGGTTAAATTATTTAGATGAGTTGGGCTTTGATATTGGGCTTAGGATTAGTAGAACCCTTTTATAAATACTCATTTTTAATAATTGTTTTAGTAATTAAATTGTTTTAGTATTTAAATTGTTTCTTTAAATTAAATTATTTGAATTACCTTTTAAATATAAATGATTGAAAGTAATGGGTTTGAGTTATTATTGGACTAAAAATTGTGGGCTTGTTTTAATTGGGCTTGAGTAACTTGTGGGCTTAGGAAATCTAATTAGACTAGGATTAGAAAACCTACATATATAAATCCCTTTCTTAACCTAATAACCCTCATTAATAAAATCAATTAAACAAAGAAATAAGAAGAGAGAGGCGGCGGCACAATGCTGCCATGAATAGAGAACCGTGAGAGAGAAGGAATTGTTCGTCGAGCAAATTGTTTCTCCAAAACAAATGCACATTCGTGAGCCTCGGATACTGTTGCTGGGGACATCAAGTTCAATGTATCTTGAAAAGGCAATCGAAGACCACCCACGTAGCTGTAAGTGCTCCAATTTGAGTTGTTAGTATTCTCGTTAGAAAATTAACGAAAGTTTTAACATTTCTAACATTTCTAACAATTCCTAACATTCCTAACAAAGTGAGGGTAGATTAGGGATTGCCATTTAAAGATAAACCATGGAAAGGAATAAAAAAAGCAAAAGAAATTGGAAAAATCCGAATTAGGCAAGTTGAAAAACAAAAACTGCTGGAATTTTGAATAATATTCTTCCTGTTCAAAGCCCGGAGCAAGATTTAATGCACTGTGCACGTTTACGGAACCATCCGCGCGGATATGTTTGCATCTCACGGGGGCCTATAAATTGAACCCTCCTCTCTCGGTTTACACAACACATTTTACTCACGTAAGCCGTATTCGGCGAAAAATAGAGAGAAAACAGTGGGAATCCTTAGATTGCCACCATTTTCTCTTGAACCTTTCCCAATTTCACTTCAAACATTCTCAAATCACTCTTAAAAACACCAAGCTCAAGCTTAAAACACTACTCAAGAGGAAGATTAGGGAGAAAACATAGAGGACTTAAGTGTTATCTACTTGTTTTCTCTTTGATCAACTCTATCATCAAACCCTAAACACATTCAAGCCTTGAATCCACCCAAACACAAATCCAAACACCAAATCTTGATACTCCTCAAGTCAAACACCAAATCTTGATACTCCTCAAGTCAAATTCCAAGCCTAGGAAGATAGGGTGTCACCATTGGTAAAGCCCTCCTTCTCTAAACCCTAAAACTCCCTTTTAACTTCTTGTTCATCTTGTTCTTCTTACTTTGATTTACTTTATGTCTAGTTTAACTTAAATCTTGACCTAAGATGGTCATCTTGAAGTTCATCTTCATGAATGACCATCTCAAATGGTCCACATTTTAAATCTCTAGTTGATTTTTCTCTTTAATTTCATCTCTACAAAATTCCCCTTCCCAAGCAAATGAAATGCTTAAGTCCTAATGTAACCCAAGGATGGTTTGATATAGTAGATCACCACTAAAATGTCTAGTGACTACTAATCAAAACCTAGGGAAATGGGGACAAGCATGGATGCAAAACCCCCTTTAAAATCACATTTTCCTTCTTGAGAAGTTGCTGTCCAGTAGCAATTTTCTAAGACTTCAGTCCATTGTCTAATTTTTTGGACACAGATAAACTTGGAATTTGGTGTTGACTACAAAACACTTTTTGTAGCCAACATCCATAGATTTCGATACATATTTTTACTTTATTTTTTGCGTGAGTAAAAATCCATTTTACAAATTTTCTTTTGAAGGTCAGATCACCAGTCTCTGGGAGTCCAGATCTCATATCTGAGATTTCCAGAAGGTTTTGAGTCCTCAAATATTCTCAAAAATGAAAAATTCTTTCTTAGAAACCTTATTTAGGGTGTTTTGAACAACTTTTATTCTCTGAGTTTTCTCAGATTATGAAGTTTTAAAGCCCTTAAATCCATTTCAAAATCAAGTGTCCATTGCCTTTTTCATTCTGGCAGAAGTGGTTTCAAACTTCCAAAAATCTTTTGAGTACCAAAACTCTACCCAAAAATCACACCAAAAATCATGGGATCTGTCCAAAGTCTAATAAAGAATTTCCAATTTTTACTTTTCTGAGTTTCAACTTATTTTGGCCAAAACACACACACACACACAAATGATTTTTAGCTTGGAAGACTCATTTTACGAGGCATTTCGGGTGCACACTAACGTCCTTCCCGGCGTGTAACGTGACCTCCGAACCCAAATCTCTAATATCGGGCATTTTTCAAAGTTTTGGCCCTTAAAACAAAAATGGCGTGGCGACTCCGTTTGATTTCAAAAAAATCGGGTACATCACAGTGGCGACTCCGCTGGGGATAAGAATGAGCTTTTTCTAAAAAAAAGGATATTTGGTATATTGGTGGAAACCATTAAACTTCCCGTTATCGCCTCCTAACACGAGTCGGGGATAAATTGTGGTTTAACAATCCCACGTACCGGTATCATTGTTTAAAAAAAAAAAGCTTTTGAGGGTCAAGCTTCCGTCCCGGCATTAAAAATCATTTGTTGTGTGTGTTGATTTTTGCACATTTTCGTGTTGTTTTGGCCGCCTCGGAAAAAGTCAAAATTTTGACTGTCGGAATCATGTCCCTAACTGTTGGAAATTTTGTGTTTATGTGCTTATGTGTGCATTTACTTTCAAAAAAAAATTTTCAAAAAAAAAAGAATTTCAAAAAAAAAAGGAGTTTAAAAAAAAAAGAAAATTTTCAAAAAAAAAAAAATCATGCATCATTCTTTTTAAGACACATATGAAAAATTTCTATTTTACTCGTAAAAGAAGATAGATCACTTGCACACTACGCGCACGTGACCTTACACTGCACACTACGTCCCTAACCCGGGGAAATCCTTGTCGCGGCCCGTTTGGTCTTATTACGCCTCTCGGTGCAAGCACAGGACTACCCAAACATCCCATGGAGCCTCGTGTCGACCATGCACTTGTCCGTGACACACTTTTGTCCGAGACCCGCTGGTTTTTAGTCCGGTCTGTGTCATGCCCCGTCCGTGTATAGACCTTTCCTTTCAAGCCTTTGTCGGCATACCGACTCAATATCTTTCGGGACCACAATCGGTCGAAGTTCTGCGGTTTTCCGCCGCGGACTTTGACCAAGATATTGGCCGGCGCCTTGACTTCGGCGCTCTGGCGGCACAAATTATACACGACTCCCAAAGATGACACCGAGTCATCAAGGATTAATGATTATTCCATGCCTAATTACGGCCTAATTGACGACAAGTCAAGATCAATCGCGGACATTCATCATTCCAAATCATGCCGACTTTTCGTCGAGCTCCTGACATGATCTTGACTTTGACGTCGCCTTGTCCGTAATTTACATCGAATGCTCGTTAAGACTCGATTACCCGCCAAACTTTTAGGATCATTTTCTTTCGGTCGGTGGGACCCGCTTGCCCTATAGGACCCTCGCCCGGGCCGCCCACCCCGGGAGGTCGAAATACAGTGGAATACGAGGGGCTTATAGACGTAGTGACGGGACCCACTGATCCAGGATCCAGAGTAGCTTGCGAAAAAGAAGAGCAATCTTTTCCAACCGATTAGGTTAATAAAACATTTTTTAAGTAAACAAGAACAAATAACCGCATGTTGCATGAGCCCAAAGCCCAAACACCTACCCACCTTCAATTCCCAAACATATGAACCCTCGTGTCTTTCCCCCCGCAGCTCCGCACAAAACTTGGTTTCGGGCACCGGGTCACCGTTTGATCAGTTGGGAAGAGTCAAGCGCATCGTCGCCTTCACCGTTTGTTCCGACTCCGGGTTTCGTAATGTCCGCATCACCGGTAACGATGGGGACAACGTCACTCCGCCTCCCGGGACTCCTCAAACGTAACCGCAATGGAATCGCTTAGCCAAACAGATGAGAGTGCGACAGAAGCACAAATTGAACAGCCTTATGGAGGCTATCAAAAGCCATGGATTGGCCGCAGCCTCAACCCGGATGGCACCTTCACCGTGGAAGAAGAGGAAGACTTCAATCCCGCTCTTGAGTCAACCCGACTACTCCAGGATGCCACCACCGGCCTCCCACGGTACTACCACCAGAGCCCATGCTCCTCGATCTCCGGGTCGCCCGGCTCCCAACCGCGAACCACCGGATCCACGCAGCTCGACGGGACGAGCCGGTTCGCAATGCCTCGGTGGGACAAAGTCAAGCACGAAATGCCTTCCCGTGGTTGGGGATACCCCGGAATTCCACAAAGCAAATTGGGATCCCGCCTCGCTTGGGACCAATCAATCCGGACTTTCGCAAAGAACTGGTTTGGAATGCCACCACGTTTGGTTCGGGGCAACGGTCAGAGCCCCTCCTCGGGAAATGATGCTAGCTCACCGCTCCTCACACAGCTTCCGCAAACCCATTTCTCACCCAGGTTCAATGGGTTATCAAGCCCCCATCCCAGCTTCATCGTAATTACCAGACCACGAGATCCTCTCTGTTATGCATCCTCGCCACAACCAGCCATGCAATTCAACAACCGGGGACAAAGCGGCCGCACTTAAGCCTACTTATGGGCCTCACTTCGAAATCCAAGCCATCCGGCTACCTCAGATCTGCCTCCATCTTCTCTGCCGATTGGAAGCCAACAAAGAAGTCGTCGGGTTCTATCCCTTTGCCCAAGCTCCTACCTACACTCCCCAGTGGTAATTTGGGCCAAGGACAGTTTTCACCTATGCTCCGGATATGGTATTCCTTCCACTAATGCACCATCAACAGCCTAGTCCTCTTCCCGGCTCAAATATCGACTCGGGCATTCTCGCTCCACCTTTGGATCCCCAATTGGCTTGGTTTATGGAGCAACACAAGGAAATGAAAGCGCGGATCGCTGAATTGACCGTCAAAAGGAACACCGCTCTTTGGCCTACAGTATCCCGACTCAATTGTACCTCGCCTCACAAGTTCGTGATGCCCAATCTCGAACTGTTTGATGGAAGTGCGTGCCCTAAAACTCACTTGGACACCTACACTTTGGCAATGAAAGCTAAGGGATGCACAAACCAAGAATGGGCCGACTACTTCTCCTCTTTGAAGTCGTGGCTTTGAAATGGTTTTTCCGATTGCACTGAAGCTAGGGCTACTTGGGAACAGATTACCAAGATTTCACGTATAAGTATAAAGCCAACTTGGAATGGAAAACAAACAGAGTTGACCTACAGACAACGGTGCAGCGCCTGATGAGAATATTGGGGATTTCTATAAAAGGTGGAACCCGAAGCTTAGTGAAATGGCCATTCCTCCCTCCGACGAGGAGCGGCTAGACATCTTTCGGTCATGCTTGAAGCCGCATTTGAGAGCTTCCTCGCCACTTCCCTACGCCGACTTACGTGCAATGGTTAATTCCGGGGCTAAGTTCGAAAAGGCTTATAATCGCAGTTGTTGCACACTTCCGCATGCATACCGGGTTTCTTCCACCTCCAACACAGCCTCCCGCCCAACCAAAAGGTAAAGAAGTGATTAGCTATGCGGGACAGATCGTAACTATGCCACTTCCTTTGTTCCCAAGAAACCCGATGCATCCAGATCCCGGCTCCAAGACTTGAGAAACTTTGGGATGCCTTTGAGTGATATCTTCGTGAGGTTTGGTGAGAGAAGGTTTGCTCCGGCCTTTGGAAAATTATCAGCCTAGAAACCCCAATGCTCCTTTGGATACATCCAAGCATTGTGCCTTTCATCGCACTCACGGGCACTCGACGGATGATTGCGTCCCCCTGAAAAAGGCAATCCAAAGTTTGATTGAACAAGGGAGGTTAGAGGTGCCTGAAGGGCCCAATACTATCAGTAACCCATTCCCTAGAAACAACAACCCGAATGTCAACATGGTCGAGTTTGGTGATTCAAGACTTGTGGGCATAATGGAATTTGACGCACTCCTTTGTGAGGTCGGTGGACCGGCCATCACAGATGATGAAAATGGTTGGGTTAAGCAAGAGATTGCCAAAGAAATCCTGATGGAAAGATCTGCAATAGCCCCCATCTCCAGCGTCGAAGAATAGATGCATGGTCCAACAACAAAGAGCGGTTAGACTAGGGGCTACCTATCTTTAAAATAGTCTTTTAAGTCAACCTTCGTAGGTTCTAGTACTTTTCTTTCACCTAAGTCCTTCCTGGACATTTGTCGTTGTAGTCCATTTTGGACATAGTAGTTAAATGTCTAATATAAGTCTTTTTTTTCTTTTCTTGCTAGACTCGAGACATCACTTGCACACCCATGTTACACTTAATTGAAATGGTTTTATCCTAGATGATCACTTGTGCTGCTCAACCACTAACTCTTTGAAATGATTAATATTTAAATTAATCGGAGTGAGAAAATCAATTGATATCCTTTCCAAATTGGGGCTTACCAACTCCCCATCTTGCATCTCATATGCTCACATCCCTTTCATCATCATCCTCTCTTTGCTCGATGAATTTGCATGGATCTTTTCTCATTTAAAGCTTAAGCAAGCAATGAAGACTTAATTTCGTTTAGGTCATCCGGTAAGGATTGCGGTCGAAGCCTTTCACCCATAGGAAAGCCATTACCTTACCCTCACCAAACAATATCCTTTCATTTCAAGATCGGCATGTTTTGAAACCCTGTTTAGCCATCACCTTTGCTCCTTATTGATAGAAGTCCAAGCAACGCCAAAGAAGTTAGCTTCGAGAGTCAGCGATGCATAAAATGTTCAAGTTGTGTAGGAAGGAAAGATAATCATCAACTCCTCAAGAGGGCCTTCCGAATTATCAAAGGAAGGATTTTAAAATCCTCGCAATTCAGCAAAAATCCTCAACGTCTCAGGAGGCTCTTCAAAAAAAAATAGAAAAATTCAAGCAAGAACTTCAAAAAAAAAAAAAGAGGACCGTCGATCCTCACAATTCAGCGAAAGTCCCCGACTTCTCAAGAAGCTCTCCAATGATAAAAAAAAAGGAGCCCGAATCCTTGCAAGTTCGCAAAAGTTGTCGATAGCTTGGACTTCCTCTCACCATTACCTTAAATCAATCCCAAGCCATCCTCTCGATTTTAGAGGATACTCCCATTACCCTCGCCTTTGGTCAAAGTCAAAATTTGACCTCTCATTCTTAGAGGTAATCAATCTTCCCCGCCATAGATTTTCCAAAAACATTCCTGCAAGCCAACCTCTCATCATTAGAGGTTCAGTCAGCAAAAGGCCCAGCCGACCTCTCATCTTAAGAGGTCATGATTTTCCAAATCACCCGATGGCCGATCGAAGCCCGGAAACCCAGCTGCAATTCCTATCGGATAGCAATTTCATCGTAAAATCTAAATCAAATTAATGGTTCATTGCTTGCTTAAATTGGAATCTAATCCATCTTGATTCAAAATCATCAATAAAAGATTGTGCAAATTCAAATATGATTCATTCGACATTTCATGTGAGCATATTTCATTTCTCCTCCACAAACACTTGCCGTGGATGTCCCACTGGGGCTTCGCATCCGTGTTTCATGGACACTCTAAGGGGATATGTTATTCAATCCTCCAAGTCCTCAAAATCCCCAAAGGTCCTCAGATCCTCGAATTTCAGCATTTTCAATCGGGATAAGCCCGAACTACGGCGACCTGAGCTCTTCATAATGAAGGGAACGTAGGCAACCAGAAATGGTCCGGTCGAAATCACAAACAAATCCCAAAAAAAAAAAATCCGTTCTCATCAAGGATTGTCCCTATACACTTTCCGCCCTTCCGAGCTTGATATCAGTTGATTTTCTCCTTGTGATTAATCAAAATATTTGTTCATATCAGATTTAGGGGTTGAATAACCCGAACATTAACAAAGGGTTTTAAGTAGCCTTGTGATCATCACGAATAAAACAAGTTTTCAAGTGTCTCGACAAGTCTTCTCTCTCTCCATCATAGGGAAATAGAGCCAAACACTGTCTTTCTATCAGCAGGGGCTTCCATACACTTTTCCACACCTTATGATGCTTATACTCTCTCAAAAGAGTCGAACCAAAAGCGAGAGTGTCATACACAAATTCGGGAGAAATTCCCACCTTTCAAAAGATAGGCCCCTGCACGTAAACATTTCTGAGTCTTGTCCAGTAACTGGTTGACTAAGGTCTGAAAAGATGGGTGCCTCCTCTGTTAGACTACTCTGAATTTCTTCACGTTGGGGCTTTGCTAAGCGGTTCTCCCAGGTTCTCCTGTATCAGCTCTTCAAGCTGGGGCTTATATAGTCGTCTTTGGGTCCACATTGGGTTTTTCACTGCGAGATAGATTCGATCTTTGTCAAATTATTTTCAGGATTGCTTTGTATTACCAATCAGATTGGGACTCTGCTAATGACAACGAGGTTATAAGATTGGGGCTTCGCCAAGTCGCTTCTTCAAAATCTGGACTTGGCCTACTCAGTTCTTCAGACCGAGGCTTTGCCAAAGAAGGGATCTTTCCTCGCTTTAATAGGATCCGGGGACTTTGTCAAGTTGGTCCTTTGGATCTGAATTTTATCAAGTCACAAAAAAGGTCTAGTCACATCAACAACTAGATTTTCAGCTTCAGAACTTGGTACATAGCAGCTTCCCGAAGCATCAGGATTTAAGATCTGGGTTTCTCCCTGCATTAGCAATTTCATCAAATCATTCTCCGAACAAGGTTTCGGCCGAGGTCACAGCTCACCCAAATGAAAGAAGCTTCACTCATATCAACGTGCCCTAGAGCCTGTCAGCATTAGCTTCAAATGACCAAGATTGAGAGAGAAAATTCCAATCAAGACCCGGGATCCGAATCCAATCTCATCAAAATTGAGGTCCATGTACCGCTGTTTAAATCGAGATCGAGGGCTCTCACCACTTGCTCAAAATCTGTTCCAAACAGTCTCCAGACACATACATCCCCTCTCATCACCATGCATCCCCACAAAAATCTCCCCAGGGCTCATGTAGCATGCACAAAACTTGAATCAATAGGAACAATCCTAAGTGATTGAAGATCATAAATTCCCTGCCAAAAGCTTAGGCTAAGTGCATCTTCGAAAGCAAGTAAATGCATCATCTCGCACACATATGCAGTGATACTCTCACAATCATTTTTGTCTCTATGCATGCATCTGTCATCATGAATGTCATATATGCATCTTCCTCTTCACTAACGAATGCAGGAATTCAAACGTGAAATCAAATCCCCCTTTTCGGCAAGGATGATCTTTACCAAAGACGACCTCCAATGTCCACAAATGGATGAAGACAGCCTCTAGCATCTACAGTTTGGCAAAGACAAGCTCCGGCGTCTGCAACTTGCTAAAGACGACCTCCAATGTCCACAAATGGATGAAAACAGCCCCCGATGAAGACCGCCTCCAGTGTCTACCGTTCGGTCAGAGACGCCAAGTTCTCAAATACAATTGGTCAGGGACGCCAAGTTCTCAAATACAATTCGGCCAGGGATGCCAAGTTCTCAAATGCAAATCGGTCAGGGACGCCAAGGTCTCAAAATACAAATCGGTCAGAGACGTCAAGTTCTCAAATACAGTTCGGTCAGAGACGCCAAGTTCTCAAATACAGTTCGGTCAGAGACGCCAAGTTCTCAAATACAATACGGTCAGAGATGCCAAGTTCTCAAATGAAAATCGGTCAGAGACACCAAGTTCTCAAATGAAAATCGGTCAGAGACACCAAGTTCTCAAAAGCAAGAAGTCCCAATGTGAAGACAAGCTCAACAACTTCTACAAGGTTGACGATCACCAGCAAGATGCAGACTCAACCAAACTCCCCCCTTCAGGTCAAAATGCCTCCAAAGACAGCAAATCGTCAGCAGAAACCGCAACCCGACAACTCTTCATCAACATCAGCCGTAGCCTCAGTCCTTCCGGCAGCTACAGGTAAGCACAATACAGGTATGAAAGCATATCTTAGTCAACTACTTTTCTAAAAGAACATTATCATCAAATCTTAGGGTGACTTCCCAAAAATAGTCAAGTCTTAGGGCGACTTCCCAAAAATAGTCAAATCTTAGGGCGACTTCCCAAAAAACAGTCAAACCTCGGGTAACTCCCAAATATCGTCAAACCATCAAAGACCATCCCCAGCAGTTTTTGAACTACGTCCAGGCTTGATTCCCACTCGGGATACGTAGGTAGCCTACCTTAGGTCCAGCCACTTGACCAACACGGTCACCCTTTTCCCCGATGATCATCGTAAGCTCTAATCTTCCCCTGCGAGAACACCCTCAAACAGTCTCCCTCAGATACAAAACCTCGACTTAGGATCATACTCCTGAACTGAGTCCCCATTTAGGTTCATACTCCTGAACTGAAACCCCGACTTAGGATCATACTCCTGAACTAGGTCCCCATTTAGGTTCATACTCCTGAAATGAAACCCCGACTTAGGATCATACTCCTGAACTAGGTCCCAATTTAGGTTCATACTCCTGAACTGAAACCTCGACTTAGAATCATACTCCTGAACTAAGTCCCCATTTAGGTTCATACTCCTGAACAAAACCTCAACTTAGAATCATACTCCTGAACTAAGTCCCCATTTAGGTTCATACTCCTGATCTAAACCTCGACTTAGAATCATACCACTGAACTAAGTCCCCATTTAGGTTCATACTTCTGAACTAAACTCCAACAAAGGCTAACAAAATCCCCAGCAAAGTTAACGGAACCCCGTTTCTTTTCCCATTATCATCCATTTCCTCGGCAGCAAACATAAGACCGATCCCTTCAAATGAAGTCCACCAATAGACCATCTATCCCAAACCATCAAACGGAAATCATTTCAAATCAAGGTTTGAGGCACCTAAGACGCCATCTCCAAGGTTCGAGGCACCTAAGACGCCATCATGAAGGTTCGAGGCACCCAAGACACCATCATTAAGGTTTGAGGCACCTAAAATGCTATCACACACAACACGAGGAAAGCGATAAATCGCAATCATCCCCTAATTCGACAAACCAAAGTCATTACCAGGGCGACTTCCCAAAAATAGTCAAATTATAGGGCGACTTCCCAAAAATAGTCAAATCATAGGGCGACTTCCCAAAAATAGTCATATCATAGGGTGACTTCCCAAAAATAGTTAAATCATAGGGTGACTTCCCAAAAATAGTCAAATCATAGGGTGACTTCCCAAAAATAGTCAAATCATAGGGTGACTTCCCAAAAATAGTCAGATCTTAGGGTGACTTCCCAAAAATAGTCAGACCATAGGGTGACTTCCCAAAAATAGTCAGATCTTAGGGTGACTTCCCAAAAATAGTCAGACCATAGGGTGACTTCCCAAAAATAGTCAGATCTTAGGGTGACTTCCCAAAAATAGTCAGACCATGGGGTGACTTCCCAAAAATAGTCAGATCATAGGGCGACTTCCGAAAAATAGTCAGATCATAGAGCGACTTCCCTAAAATAGTCATTCCAGGGTCAAAGACCCGAACTACGACCGGCTTGATTCCTCTTAAGGATACGTAGGTAGCCTATCATTAGGTTCAGCCATCAGACCAAAAATGGTCATTCCTATCCCCTGCAGAGCGGATATACAATTTCAGCCACCAGACCAAAATGGTCACTCTATCCCCAGCAGAGCGGATATACGACTCTAGCCACCAGACCAAAATGGTCATCTTCTATCCCCAGCAGAGTTTCTTTCAGCAACCAACTGCATAACTCGCTCGCCAGGTTGACATCCTAAAACAGTCACTCCAGGGTCAAAGACCCGAACTATGGCTGGCTTGATTCCTCTTAAGGATACGTAGGTAGCCTATTAAATAGGTTCAGCCACTCGATCACTTGATCCTCCTATCAAATATGGAGCCTTACTCTTATCGACGACCCCGCTTCCTTCGAAAGCGCCGTCGCCGAGGGGCTACTGTAAGTGCTCCAATTTGAGTTGTTAGTATTCTCGTTAGAAAATTAACGAAAGTTTTAACATTTCTAATATTTCTAACAATTTCTAACATTCCTAACAAAGTGAGGGTAGATTAGGGATTTCCATTTAAAGATAAACCATGGAAAGGAATCAAAAAAGCAAAAGAAATTGGAAAAATCCGAATTAGGCAAGTTGAAAAACAAAAACTGCTGGAATTTTGAATAATATTCTTCCTGTTCAAAGCCTGGAGCAGCATTTAATGCACCAGGCACGTTTACGGAACCATCCGCGCGGATATGTTTGCATCTCACAGGGGCCTATAAATTGAACCCTCCTCTCTCAGTTTACACAACACATTTTACTCACGAAGGCGTATTCGGCGAAAAATAGAGAGAAAACAGTGGGAATCCTTAGATTGCCACCATTTTCTCTTGAACCTTTCCCAATTTCACTTCAAACATTCTCAAATCACTCTTAAAAACACCAAGCTCAAGCTTAAAACACTACTCAAGAGGAAGATTAGGGAGAAAACATAGAGGACTTAAGTGTTATCTACTTGTTTTCTCTTTGATCAACTCTATCATCAAATCCTAAACACATTCAAGCCTTGAATACACCCAAACACAAATCCAAACACCAAATCTTGATACTCCTCAAGTCAAACACCAAATCTTGATACTCCTCAAGTCAAATTCCAAGCCTAGGAAGATAGGGTGTCACCATTGGTAAAGCCCTCCTTCTCTAAACCCTAAAACTCCCTTTTAACTTCTTGTTCATCTTGTTCTTCTTACTTTGATTTACTTTATGTCTAGTTTAACTTAAATCTTGACCTAAGATGGTCATCTTGAAGTTCATTTTCATGAATGACCATCTCAAATGGTCCACATTTTAAATCTCTAGTTGATTTTTCTCTTTAATTTCATCTCTACAAAATTCCCCTTCCCAAGCAAATGAAATGCTTAAGTCCTAATGTACCCCAAGGATGGTTTGATACAGTAGATCACCACTAAAATGTCTAGTGACTACTAATCAAAACCTAGGGAAATGGGGACAAGCATGGATGCAAAACCCCCTTTAAAATCACATTTTCCTTCTTGAGAAGTTGCTGTCCAGTAGCAATTTTCTAAGACTTCAGTCCATTGTCTAATTTTTTGGACACAGATAAACTTGGAATTTGGTGTTGACTACAAAACACTTTTTGTAGCCAACATCCAGAGATTTCCAGACATATTTTTACTTTATTTTTTGCGTGAGTAAAACTCCATTTTCCAAATTTTCTTTTGAAGGTCAGATCACCAGTCTCTGGGAGTCCAGATCTCATATCTGAGATTTCCAGAAGGTTTTGAGTCCTCAATCTTCTCCAAAATGAAAAATTCTTTCACAGAAACCTTATTTAGGGTGTTTTGAACAACTTTCATTCTCTGAGTTTTCTCAGATTATGAAGTTTTAAAGCCCTTAAATCCATTTCAAAATCAAGTGTCCACTGCCTTTTTCATTCTGGCAGAAGTGGTTTCAAACTTCCAAAAATCTTTTGAGTACCAAAACTCTACCCAAAAATCACACCAAAAATCATGGGATCTGTCCAAAGTCCAATAAAGAATTTCCAATTTTTACTTTTCTGAGTTTCAACTTATTTTGGCCAAAACACACACACACACACACAAAAATAATTTTTAGCTTGGAAGACTCGTTTTACGAGGCATTCCGGGTGCACACTAATGTCCTTCCCGGCGTGTAACGTGACCTCCGAACCCAAATCTCTAATCTCGGGCATTTTTCAAAGTTTTGGCCCTTAAAACAAAAATGGCGTGGCGACTCCGTTTGATTTCAAAAAATCGGGTACATCACAGTAGCGTGACACCAGCTGGTCTTGTGATTCAAATACCTCATTCCGCGCAAGCAATCGGTAGAATTCTTCAGAATAGGCATCAACAGATCGGGTCCCTTGTTTTAAATTCTGCAACCACTGGTACAGAGTGCGGGTATAATTGAATGGTAAAAATTCACGCTTCAGTTTCTGGGTAAATTTTTCCCAGGATACTAATTTATTTTTTCCTTGACGATAGCGCAGAGTCTTGAGTTGTTTTCACCATACTGAAGCTCGACCTCGCAGACGTGTACAAACAAGTGCCACTTTTCTATTCACAGGAACTTCTTTGTACTCCAAAATTTCTTCCATAGTTGCTAACCAATCCAAAAACTCATCTGGATCAACGCTGCCTTGAAATTCTGGTATATCCACTTTCAGACCAGATTCCCAACGACGAGCGTTATTAACATGACGTTCATTCCTAGCCGCGACTGGTGCGAAGGGGTTGTCAATAGTGGCGTCATCATCAGAGGTCACTGGATCATCACGGTTGGCATGATGAGGATGTCCCTGGTTCATTTGTTGGGCCTGTAACATCTCCAAAATTGTCTCTTGGGTTGTACGCATCTGAGCAAACTCACGGGATAACAAATCAATACGTTCGTCAAGATGGTCATTGTCCTGCTGGGCATTTGGTTGATGTCGTTGGCGAGGCGGCATGGTGTGGGTCACCAACTGACGCAGGGAAGGGTGTATGACAACAAATAACACTTTATATGAACACGAATAAACACGAGAACACAAACTCAATTTCGTTGATTCAAAGAATACCCTGTAAAGTGTTGTCAAAAGAAGAACTCTTCTTCTGTAACTTTTATTTCAAATAAACTTCCTCCTCCCATTATACAAAACTCTTCCCTATTTAAACTAGATAATACCCTTAAAAGCTCTAAACCTCTTCAGCTGACATTCATGATACTTGGACAAAAGTGAATATCAGAGGCTATGAATAATCTTTGGGAATATCAAATGGTGGAATATAAGACTAACCAATAATTATTACAAGAAGATAATAATATTTAGATATTAAATAGAATGATTCGACGGTTTGTCATGCTTAACGTGCCATAACAGCTTCATCTCCATCACAACCATAGAGAAACGAGCTATATGAGTATATTAAAGGAAAAAAAATATTGTTGTACTCAGTACATGATTTGATCAATTTTCATCTTTCTTCAGATGTGTTTTTTTGGACATTTATTTTTGGGACGGAGGTAGTAAGTAATATGGTCATCGATCTGTCACTATTGCAATACAACCAAGGAAGGTCCAAATATATCATAAAGTTTTGTTTCCAAATTTTCACCTATCCTAAATGATGGTAGCAATTTTGAAGCATAGTATGTAGTATCTGATCAAAGAGGTTGATGAGAAATCCATCTTTGGAACATAGCAAAGCACTCTTCAGGTCTATACTCCGGAGCCGTGTGACCTCCTCCCTGAAATAGACATTCATTTAGGGAAGTTTTCTTTTTCTATTTTGGAAAATGGATAGATTCATAAAAAAACGAGAGAGTAGTAAATTAAAAACAAGATCAAGTAAGAATCAATCGAGTTTCTTACCTTGACAGTTGCAAATGTCATGTTATTAGAGTAAGTCCTCGTATAACTGCTCCATTGACAAAGAAAAGGAATCATTAAGACTTTATTTAATTTGGTGGTAAATAAGATTAATGTTTATTTACTAGCTAGAAAAATTAACTACATTGGAGAAAGTTACCCAGCAATTTGGCCATTGACTCTCCAAGATCGCCATTGATCAACAATGGAGTAGTTCAGATCTTTTATCCATGCCTGAGTTGACTGGTGTGGCACAATCATGTCGTGGTCACCACTGTCGTCTCTCGAAAAGGAAATATAATTCAACATTAATATACTCCCTCCGTCCCAAAATGATTGTCCCACTTTTTTTGCATTTATTACGAAGAAACTTTGAACAATAATTTTAGGTTGATTTAATTATACAAATGAAGATCTAAAACTTGCAATTGATAGTATTATTGATGGTGTATCAATAATGAGTTTTAGATTTTCATTTGTATAGTTAAATAAACCTAAAATTATTGTTCAAAGTTACTTCGTAATAAAAGCAAAAAAAGTAGGACAATCATTTTGGGACGGAGGGAGTATAATGCTAGAAACATAATGCTTGCTTTAGGTACGTACGTATGTAGTTGTGTGCATGTGTGTAAATTAATAATTAAATTTTTACCTATAAATTAGTGATCGGTAACCCTTGTTGCTGAGGTTAAGATGGAATGACCTAACGTCGGAGTTGGTGGTTTTCAAAGCTACTCCGCTGCAGCGTTTCCATTTTCCAATTGTTCCCTAAGTGATCATGAAGTAAAGTTAAGTTTATCAATGTGCAATACTTTAGAGAGCAGCTTTTCTTCACATTTTAATCATGTCACAACTATATACTATGTAGATACCTTTCGTACATGGAGAGCATCTCGAACACTTTTATCATCTGCCCAAATATAAGCAAGCTTATATCCATTTATCTGCATATACATATATATATATTCATATATACTCATTGAAATCATATGTTTATACTTGCATGTGTGTATATATATATATATATATATATATATATATATATATATATACATATATATGACATTAACATGAACCAATGTATTCACAATAGATACGGATTATCAAACAAAACTTACGCGACAAGGGAATGCAGAAAGTGATGGTTTGGCAATATACAGCTCGTTGACTCGCTCATCAAGAGCTCTTCTTTTTCTTAAGGGCCGTGGGGAAGCAAAACCACAATTAGGTTCCAAAATTTGAGCAGTTTCAAGTCCCTTAATACACTGCAAACATTAGGGTAATTATGAAGTATCAGATTGCATGCATGCCCAAGACCTAAGGTGCTATGGAAGAGAATTGGGCTATGCACTCCAACTCAATAGAAATCAGATTGTTCATTGGTTTTGATATGATCTTTCACAAATGAGTGATATATGTTGGTGAAACATCAAAAGACAATTATACCCTCAACAAATGATCTAACTGTTGTTCTAATTATGACAAATTTGAACTTCTATAAGGTCAAACCTCACATCCGGATCTTTAGATCAATAAAGGATATGATTTCGAACACAAAGAAATAAAGATATAGGTGGATCGGAAACCTCATGATAAGCCTCCAGATATTGCAAGCAGTGAATATTATTTGGATCTATATATTGTTTGCGGTACTCTCCCCCGCAACTCATCTTCAATGACTGAAATTAATGAAAGCACTTATAGCGTAAGTACTCGATCGATCTCATGTCTGACAATCTGACATCCGTATAAGAAATTTATAAAGCTACATACCGGAAGACTTTGTTTTAGGGTTCTTAGTTACCTCATAAAGTTCATCTGGAATAAGTCCCATGCCATGGGCAAATTGGATAACGTAATTGCCTTCACTTGGAAATGTAATTGGATTCCCAAGTATATATCCCTAAAACAAATTATACTGTAATTTTTACCAAGTTTACAAAATTGAAATTGTTATTTAAGAAAATAATAATGAAGAAGTACAAACCTTGAGATTAATAAATTGGTCTACGCCAGCGTCATTCACTGCATTTTAACCCCCACTAATTCCATTAAATATTTTTAACTTAAAATTATTATGCAATTGTATAGAGACCATATTATTAATACTAAAGGGATGGATCTTTTCATTCTTAACGATTGTTACTTTTTCTAACGTATGCATTATACTTATAAATATGGGTAGGGGTCGGGTCCCCAATTAAACAAATAACTTAAAATTTCTTCCATCCTTTGAGAAAAGAAACAAAACAGAGTATAGTATATGGATCAATTGGAAGATCGATATTGAATATTATTTAAGTCTTCCGCTAAAAATCTTTCTCTAATAATGAAATTTGAAACGTAAAATCTAGGGAGAAACGCGTTTCTCCATAAGTTATGGAGAAACGGGTTACGGGTATCCAGAAGCTATTGAAAGGATATTCAGAAACTTTTTGTATTGGCCATGACCTTGTCCCATGGTTACTTCTGGATATCGATCTCAAAGGTTACGGATATCCGGAACCCTTGAAAGGATATCCGAAGCTTATGAAAGTGATATCCGTAAACCTTCAAAATGATATCGAAACTTTCAAAATGTTTACGGATATTCATTTGATGGTTTCTGGATATACATTTGAAGGTTTCTGGATATCCAGAAACCTTCAATAAGCATTTTCTGGTCTTGGCCTTGAATTTGACTTCAAATATGTTTCTGGATATTCATTTGATGGTTTCTGGATATACATTTGAAGGTTTCTGGATATCCAGAAACCTTCAATAAGCAATTTGTCGTCTTGGCCTTGGATTTGGCTTCAAATCTATTTTTTCTGGATATCCGCCCAAAGGCTTCTGGATATCCGTTCCAAAGCTTCTGGATATCCAGAACCCTTTGAGACTGATATCCAGAAATTTTCTTCTGGTTATCAAACGTATAACTTCTGGCTATTAAAAACGCGTTTCTCCATAGTTATGGAGAAACGCGTTTCTCAGCAGACCTACTCAATTTGAAATGCTTACGCTCAAATTAGTGATTGCAATAAATTAAGGTACGCTTTTGATTTTATTTTAGTGTATTCATCGAATTGAATTGGATTAAGGGAAAACTCAACATTTGATGCACCGTTAATAATATCCTTTTAATTAGATGAGTCATATCCATTTTTAAAATATGATAAACCATAGCTAACTTTGTACTACCTTTGTTTCAATTGAATGTATAAAAGAAAAATTCAAATTTACTATTTAAATATTTATTTTGCGATGGGGGAGTAATTACCATCGGAAATGAGTTGAGCGACAACCGGAATAGGAATTCCTGAATAAGAGTCTCCTCCAATGTAGAATGGGTTTGAGATGAACTCTGGATGATTCAATAGCCACTGCAAAGTGCTTTAAATGTGTCATGTCCATTTTCATTTTTTATTTTTTTTAAATGTACGTTTATTTATAAGGAAGTTTTAAATTTACATTTAATAAATATTATTTTCAATATGTAATTAGAATAATAAGGTGGATAAAATATTATAGACCCCCAAGCTTCTTACCTTTGTTGTGAATTCATAAGCATGATGACAGAACTGTGTGTCAGTAGGATTACCAGTATGAGGAGCTTTTGTATAGGTAAACCCAGTATGAACTGGCAAATCTACAAATATTATGCTTGCCATCTGCAATTATAATGGTAATTAGTTTAGAAAGATCGATTGCCTATTAATTTATGAACTCTTAAAATGAAATATAGAAAATTAAATTAAAAATAGTGGATCATTAACATGTAACTAGTGTAGCACCCGTGCGTTAAACGCACGGATAAAAAGTTGTGACAACAAATTTATACAAATAAGGAAAGTGCAAAATATAATTTTTTTTTTTTTACAATGAATATAATTTTTTTCCCAAAAAACATTTACTTAAATTGAAGTGGCTGAATAAAATTAAAGAAAAAATATCATTTTATGTGATTCAGAGGAGTAATTAGTAGCATTATTGTAGTATAAGTAGTGTCTCTTTTTTTTTTTAAATAAAGAAAATATAAAAAAGTTGGTCTAAATAATTCGATAAATCAATAGCTATTGTTATTTCTCCTTAGAATATGCTTAGCAAATTAAATGTCATTTTAGACTTCTGCCCATCTTAGAAATTAAGAATTTATCATGAAGAAATATTCAAAATTGATTGTTTGTAGATGAAAACAGTTTTATGAATGTTATATTGGGGAGGAGGATAAAAAATGTGAAATTGGGTGAAAGTGATCTTTAAAAAGAGAGAAATGAGTAATTAAGAAATTTGAGAAAGCATTAATCATTAATTAAATTATTGCCATAGTTGCCTGCGCAGATCTTCTTCAACTTATGTTTTCTCCATTACATGAAAAACTAATTATACTTAATATTACTACTCTCTTCGTTCCTGTCGATTTTTTATTTTCAAATTTAGTCTTGATCAAGAGCATTAATTTTATTTTATTTTTAAAAAAATCGACATTTATTTAGGGGTAGAGGGAGTATTTTTTATTAAAATAATCACAGTTATTATTTTTAATTGTAATTGTTGTACTATTTAGTATTTATTAATTTTAAATAAAATAAATGTGTAAATATAATTAATATAGCTGTATTATGTATTAAAGTCTTGTAAATTGAACTAGAGTACTGCACTTAATACATGTATCACTCACTCACTCACTTAACTTAATTGACATTGATGAATGAAATGTTGGAATTTTGTATTTGTGGTATGGAAGTTCTTAGCATATGACCTTGGGTGTCATTGGGCTTGAACTGAATTTCGGCAAAGGGGAAAAAACACGTCGGAGCTTCTGCGAGGGAGAGCGGCTGCGCTATGGCCTAGAGCGGTCGCGCAGTTGTGCCGTGCGTTCAATCTCCAAGGCTGTTGCTCAGCACGGTCGCGCATGTCCCAAGAGCGGCCGCGCTCATGACGGGTTTGACATTCCTGGGCCGAACTCTCTGAGGGTTTTTAGGATTAATTAAAGTCCTAAACCTAATTTATCACAAGTATATATATATCCTTTTTATCTCCCAGCCGTTTTGCAGCTTGAATCATTGGAGAGAAACAAAATTCTCTTGACTTTAATTCATTGCAAAATTACTCCCGTTCGTAGAGATTTGTTCGTGAGATTCAAGGCGACTGAGATAGGACCGCCGGTGATTACCTACCTGTGTGCTGCTTGGTGGTACGTAATCCGTGATCGTTTTATCCTCGGAGAAATTTGCACATGCTGAGTTGCACCAATTGGGGGCAATATTTTCTCTTAGGACAGTCTTCCTAAGGCGACTCGATCAAATCACGATAAGTTTTCTAACCGTTTGATTTCTTGTTTCTGTTTGTTTTCCTGATCCTGTTCCTTGGCTTTCGGTTTTGCTATTGGCATCTTAATTGGTACGTTTTGACTTGATCAATAAAATCCCCTACTGTTGATTAAATCGTTGTTTAATCTGTGGTGCTTATTAATTTAATTTCCAACAGTCTAAGAGAAAATAGTATTTTTATTTGATCATGTCTGGTGGTTCCTCTAGCTCTCCCTTTAAGTCCCTAGTTGACACCTCCGATCTTAGGAGAAATTTGAGTGGTAAGAACTTCAAGCGTTGGTCCGAACGCATGAAGATCCGGCATCAATTAAGGGTATGTCAGTATGCTTGACATCTAAATGTCCCGCTACGAATGGTGATGATCCGATTAATGTAGGCCTTTGTTAAAGCTGTGGAAGGAGCGGGACGATGTTGTTCGAGGATGCATTACATCGGCTTTGTCGAATGCACTCTTTGATGTTTATTGTTACTCGCTCCTCTCGGCTGCTTTGCGTCATTTGTGGGAAACGCTTTCCACGAAGTACAGCACCGATGACTCAGGTGTGGAAAAGTACCAAGTGGGAAAGTTCTGAATTATCACGTGAGTGAGGAAAGTCGAGTTCTGGGCAAGTGCACGAACTCCAAATCATTTTGCGGTCACTCAAGGATGCGGCATGGGACTTCCCGATAAGTTCGTTGTCATGGCTATCATTGAGAAGTTTCCTCGATCTTGGGGAATTCGGTATGACCCTCAAGCATCGTCTTGGAAACTTGACACTCAATGAATTGATGAATGCAATTGCGATTCGGGAGGTGCGTAATGGTAACCAACCTAGTGTACTGTGGAGGCTGCGCCAATATGGTAACAGGTAAAAGCAAGTTTAAAGGAAAAGGTGTGAAAACTTCTAAGGATAAAGAAAACCATGATAAACTTAAAGTTAAGAAAAATAACTTTAGGAAGCCAAAGCAAAACAAGCTGCTGGAATTGTGGAGAAGGTGGACACTTTTCTAGGGACTCGCCCGTCCAAGAAAGGAAAAGGACCACAAGCCTCTGCGATGACCATCCGCTGTCAACATGGTGTTGGGTCCGAAGGATTATGATGATCCCGACTCGACGCACTTTGGAGTTGACGCTCGACTGCAATGTTACAAAGTATGTAACTTCTTATCCCGAAATCTTTCTGTCTATGAACCCAACGAGTGGCTAGTTGTGACCTGGGCAAATGTGCACGTTTGTGCTTTGATAAATTGCTATTTGTGTCTTACCGGCTGAGCGTGGTAGATCGATGACGGTGGGGAACTCTAGTCTTTGCAAAGGTGCTTGGGGTGGACGCGTGGACCTTAGGTTTCCCCGATGGGCGCATTCTTACCTTGCATCGAGTGTATCACGTTCACGATATTCGTCGCAACATTATTAGTGGTTCTAGTCTAGTTAGGGAAGGATTTGAGATTTCATTTAAGTGTAATAAGGTTATAATTTTGGATTACGGTAGTTTTGTGGGGAAAGGTTATTCCTCGAATGGTTTATTTAAAATTAGAGTTGAACCGATGTTTGTTCGCACAATAATTTTAGTTCTATTGATTATCCTGTTTCTTATTCCATTGAATCTTCAAATGTTTGGCATGGTCGTTTAGGACATATTAACTATGATTCTGTGAAAAGAATGATGAACTTAGATATTATTCCTAAACATGCTATTGATAAGAATTCTAAATGTCATGTATGTGTTGAAGCTAAATCTACAAAATGTCCGTTTAAGTCGGTTGTGAGAAATTCTGAAATTCTAGATTTAGTTCATACTGATATTTGTGAATTTAATGGTGTGTTGACCAAAGACAAAAAGAAATACTTTCTCACCTTTATTGATGATGCTAGTAAATACTGTTATGTCTATTTGCTTAGTTCTAAGGATGAAGCATTAGATAAATTCATTATATTTAAGAACGAAGCAGAAACACAAACTGGCAAGAAACTTAAGCGTTTAAGATCCGATAGAGGAGGTGAATATGAGTCTAACCCCTTCATGTATTATTGCCAAGAAAACGGAATTGTACATGAAGAGACTCCTCCCTACACCCCTCAATCAAATGGTGTTGCTGAACATAAGAATAGAACCCTTACTGATATGATTAACAGTTTGCTCATAAGTTCTGGACTGCCTGATGGATGTGGTTTTACCCATCCAAAAGATATATTTCCTAGCTTATTTGATGCTCGAAACCTTGAGAATTTAATGTATTTTCTAGTGTTTTGAAAGTACAGGGGTTGAAGTGCAATTATTGAGAAAATGGAGGATTGGAGCGAACTTTGGAAGCTTTTGGATCAAATTGTAATTTTGGAAAATTTGGGACTAAACGGAAATTACGAAGTTCAAGGACCAAAGTGGAAATATTGGAAATTAAGGGACTAAATTGGAAATATGGAATTTTTGGATGAATTTGATATATAAAAATTCGTGGGATTAAATGAAAAATAAAAGTCTAAAGAGCGAAGTGCAAAAGAAGTCATTAGAATGGTCAAAGTGCGACTGCAAAATAGCGGGACGAAACGAATAACAATTGTTACAAATTGACCAACCAAGGCCATTGCATGCTGGGATGTGGCCGGCCAGTTTATAGTGTTGCTGGCCGAGAATGGTAGGCAAATGGGGCCATGCAAGCAAGGCCATTGCTGGGCCAGGAGGATTGATGGGCCAAAGCTGTTTGGGCCAAAGAATTAAAGCAGGCGCACGCCCGGTTCAAGTGGGCGCACGCCCGAAACTCTCAGATTGATAGTGGGCGCACGCCTGGAAGGAGTGGGCGCACGCCCCTGTGGCCGAACCCAGGAGGGCAGTTTCCTTATTTTGAAAGGATTTTGGAGATCCTTTGCAGATTTTGATGAATCCTCTTAATTCCTTTTCCTAGTCTTTGAAGGATTGTTTTAGGACTATATATATTCTCATTATTATTATTAGAAAAGAACTTTTTGTCTCAAGTTTTTGTTAGGGTTTGAAGGATTGAAGAGTTTGTTTTTGAAGGTTTTTGCAAGGATTTGAGGTTTGATGTTTTATTGTTATTATTCATATTTTGTGATGTCAATCATGAATATGAGTAGCTAAGTTTCCTTTTCATGGATTGGATGTAGTAATTGTCGAATCTCTATGTTAATTTAAGATTTAATTCTTCCAAACTTTCTCGTTCATATTTGATGAAATATATATAATTTATTTATTTGGTTTAGACTGTTGCACTAGCGTGGATAGTTTATTTAAAGTTCACTATTTCATCAATTAGGTTTGCTTGTTGACCTAGCGGAATACGAGGAAACCTAGATTCATTTATTTCTAAAGTGCTTAATGAATTTCTTGAGTGTTGTTTTGACCTAGCGGAATTTACAATACAACGGAAATATTAGGGTTGCAATCCGAACATCAAACGTCCCAACCCTTAGTCTAGCGAAAGAATCTTTGAACGAGATTGTCATTTTATTTAATAAATCTTAGCATAGAGAGGAGACAATTATGAAATCCAATCCGTGAATTCCTTTGATTTGATTAAATCCGTATTTCTTGCTTCCGTGTTTTCTTACATTCATTAGTTTAATTTCTTGTTTTAGTACTTTAGTTAATAAACCAAATCAAAAACCCCGTTTTGTTAATTTCTGCATTAATTAAATTTACTTGTTAGAGCACACGAGTCTCTGTGGTTCGACCCTTACTTTTGTACGTTGCTACTTCGGTGACTTGTACACTTGCAAGGTTTTATTACACAGTGGAATTTTATCCATCAAGTTTTTGGCGCCGTTGCCGGGGACTTGTTGTGATTTTTAACAAGTTTATTTAATCGGTGCATGTTTGGTAGACGTTCCTTGAACCCCGTGTTGGTTCGGGTGAACGAGAATATTGAGAGACTCACTAGGGGCATTCCCCTATCCAAGAGTCAACTGAACGATACTTGTCACCGGACGTAAGAAGAATTAAGTGAGTTGGAAACCTCTTCCACCGAGGAAGAAGAAGAATTTAATTTTGTGATGGCGGATCAAGTCATGAATGCCTTTGCTAGGCCAAGAGTCGACACGTCGGTGTCGTGCATAGTGTTGCCCGATGCAAAGACTAGCTTATGAGATCAAAGGCCAATATTTTAACATGATTCCTAATTTTTATGGCCTTGCCGTGAGGATGCGTTAGCGTTTTGAGAGAATTTATGTCTACCTTGAGTGGGTTCCCTACAAAACAAATGGTGTCACCTCGGAGCACTTGAGGCGAAGTGCTTCCCTTATGCATTAAAAGACAAAGCCAAAACTTGGCTATTATTACTTCCTCCCGGTAGCATCGCTACTTGGGATGCTTTACATGATGTTTTTCTCACTAAGTTTTACCCTTATGATGCATTGACAAATTTTAGGGTTAAAATTATGGGATTTGCTCAGAAGCGGGGAAGCCTTCCACGATGCATGGGATAGGTTTAAAATGTTGCAAATTCGGTGCCCCCACCATAACTTCCCCGCTTCTATGCCGCATCAAACTTTACATGGGGCTTTATCCCCTGAATACCAATCCATGGTTGATAATGCAGCAGGAAGGTAGTTTGGGGACAAAGACTGTCCAACAATGTCAAGAACTATTTGAGATGTTGAGTGCAAACTCTCAACAAAAGGGATCTAGGGGGGCAACAAGAGGAGTGAATGAGGTAGGGCTAAACAATGAGTGGGCTAAGCAGTTTGCACTACTGAACCAAAGATTTGATAAGTTAGCTTTACAAAATGCTTCTTCTTCTGCTATGCCTTCTACTGCTCATCTTGTAAACGATTTTTGTGCTAATTGTGGTCCTAACACTCATGCTACTAATGTGTGTCAAAGTGGTTTCTTTGTTTAACCCTGAACAGGCACATGCAATGCAAGGATTTGGCCAGCGGTTCCCTCAAAACAACAATCCTTTTTCAAACACATACAACCCGGGGTGGAGGCAACACCCAAATTTTTCATGGGGAGGCAATCAAGAACAAAATAAGCCTCTCCATCCTCAACCTCCACCGGTACAGTATGAGCATAAAAGGGAACCGTGGGAAGTGGCCATGGAAAAATTGCAAGCTGAAAATAATCAATTGAGGGCGGAAAATCAACAAGCTTCCAAGAACCATGAAGCTGCCATTCAGAAGTTGGAGACCCAAATTGGGCAACTAGCTACCGCCCTACAAAGTCATAAGGCTGGGACATTTCCTAGCCAACCTCATCAAGCAAATGCCATTATCACTCTCCGAAGTGGCAAACAGGTAGGTAGTGAGGTAATATCTCCTTCATCTTCTTCTCCCCCTCCTGTTGTAGAAAATAATGCTAATGTGGATAAAAATGAAGTTGGTTGTGAGAAGAGTACAAGTGACATGGGAGAAAATTCTAAAGTTAATTCTCCAAGCCCCATGCGATATGTACCTCCGTCTGCCGTTTCTGGAAGGATTTTAAAACATAAATTGGATAAGCAGATGTCGGAATTGATGAACATGTTTTCTAAGGTGAACATCAATATCCCTTTACTCAATGTGATAAAAAATATTCCTGCTTATTCCAAATTTTTCAAAGAATTAAATTCCAAGAAACATAGGTATGGGACGAGATGAGAGAATAGTGATGAGTGAAAATGCTAGCGCAGTGGTGCAACATTGTCTTCCACCCAAATTAAAAGACCCCGGAAGTTTTCTGATATCTATTACTATGGGGGAGTCAAAGGGGGTAAAAGCGATGTTGGATCTTGGGGCCAGCATTAATTTGTTGCCATATTATTTATATGAGGAGTTGGGTTTACCCGAATTGAAACCCACCACAATGGCCCTACAACTTGCGGATCGGTCCATTAAAAGACCTGTGGGCATTGTGGAGGATGTTTTAGTTCAAGTAAATTCATTCATTGTGCCTGTTGATTTTGTTGTGCTTGAAATGCCAAGAGGTGAAGGAAGTCGCCGGGATTCACCCATATTACTTGGGAGACCCTTCATGGCGACGACCAACACCATTATTAATGTGAAGAATGGCAAACTATCTATGACAGTGGCGGGTGAGAAAATTGAAATTTCTGTGTTTGATGCCATGAAACATCCGAGTGAGGATAGAGAGGTGTGTTCTTATGTTGATAAGTGTGAAGTTGTGCCAAATGACGGTGAGAAATCTAGGGATAGTGCGGGTTCCCACTTGTGTGCCGTGAAAAATAAGGCCGACAATCTTGGTTCTTGTGATGGCCCGTATCACCCCCTAGCCCGATCCAAAAAGGGGTCGGTGTCCCCATTGAAATCTTTCTTTCCACTCAAGTCTACCTATATTGATTCATGTGCTAAAATAGAAGAGTGTTGCTCTCTTGATATTTACGATGCTTTGTCTGTCAAGATGAATGTGCGGGATGCTTACTGATAGTGTGAAGGAAAAGGAGGTGCTTGATTGTGATAAGAATAAGGCACCAAATGAGTTTGGGGGAGAGGTCCCCAAGAAAAAGAAATTGAAGAAAAAGAAAAAGAGCAAGAAAAAGGTTCGAAAAGTTTCTTGGGCCCCACCCGAGCTTATAACAAAGGGTGAATTTTTGTGGAAAGTTGTGGGCATTTGTGCCCGAGAATGTGCGAAGTGGGCCAAGGAAGGAAAGCCAAGGCCAAAATGAATGCGGTCACATCAAATCCCATTTAGTTGGGAGCTTGATGGCTCGGGCTAACGACCTTAAACAAATGCGCTAAGTGGGAGGCAACCCAAGTAGGTATGTTTTATTGCTTTATTTATTTGCTTTGTTGTGTCATATCGCCCTTTGAACCCGAGACATGTTTTTGTTCTCTTTGCTATGAGGACATAGCATGTTTTGAGTTTGGGGGTAGATATCTCTCAGAGTTTGTGGGTTTATAGGGAGTGTATATAGTGTCACCCTCCAAAAAATAGAAAATTTTAAAAATTTGTTCTCTTTATATGTTTGGAAGTTGACAACGTCCGTGATGATTTGAGGGATTTTGATTGAGTTTTGCTAGTTTGTGCCAATTTGAATGTGTTAATTAGAATTGCATGAATGCATGTAAAACATAATTGCACCACCATTCACTTCCGTTTTAATTCTTGATCATGGTCATTAATTTAGGTGCCCTTTATGGGTTCACTTTGACATTCTCGGGGGTCCTAGAACAGGATTGCATGCTTGTCAATAACAAATCAATAGATTACTTGATATTCATGGCTTATCTTTCTTTGACAACCCTCTTGTAAGCCTTTGACTTTCTCGTCACTATATATATAAATTGTCACTTGATCCCTTTTGAGCCGGTTAGAAAGAATGGAACATCTAGACCACCATTCGCCTTCATTTGATGCCTAATCCCTAACCCTTGACACCTAGAATAGGTTATCCCACCTTTGCAAGAATGTGGAATTAGAAACGATCGGTTGGGGGGTTACATGGGGAAATTTTGGGAATGAGTGAGGAAGGTCAAAAGTTGGAAACATGATTTGTATTGTATAAAAGGGGGCAATCAAAAAAAAAAAAAAAAAAAAAAAAAAAAAAAAAAAAAAAAAGAAAAAAAATATGAAGAAAATCAAAAGTTTGCCCCCAATTATGTGAAATATGTTTGATGAGTGACCTATTTTGAGAGAGGGAATGCTTTCAACCCCAATGTGTATAAAGTATGAACAAAGTTCTAGTTTGGGGGTTGAAGCATTGGGAAAACAAAGGTGAGTGGAAAAGTGAAAATTCGGAAAGAAGTATTGCAATGGAAGGTTTTTAATTTCACATTCTTGTATTTGTATATCCTTTCCTTCGTTTGTACCCGTGAGCCTAGCCCCACATTTGTTGTGGACTTAACTTTGAGCCATAATTCGTATTCAATATTGAGTAATCGGGTTGACAAGTGCGTAATCATGCATATGAGTATCCTTGTGCAAATAATTGTATTGTATTTGTGATTTAGAGCATGTGTTAGTGATCCCATAAACAATCTTATCTTAGTGATCATGATCTCCCATATTTCATTCACCATTCAGGTCGAGGTGGAAAATTGTGGGTTAGATGCATTAATGTAATTGTAATTGCATTTTCTTATTGGCACTTGTTTAGCATATTTTGTGAGAATCTGAGACTTCTTTGGCCGACAACCTTGTATATTTTGAGAACATATCAAAAATATTTTTGTTGAGTGTTTTTATTTGTTAGAGTAATTTTGTTTTTGGTTATTTCTTTTGTTTTACTCGGGGACGAGCAAAAGATAAGTTTGGGGGTATTTGATGGATGTGGTTTTACCCATCCAAAAGATATATTTCCTAGCTTATTTGATGCTCGAAACCTTGAGAATTTAATGTATTTTTTAGTGTTTTGAAAGTACAGGGGTTGAAGTGCAATTATTGAGAAAATGGAGGATTGGAGCGAACTTTGGAAGCTTTTGGATCAAATTGTAATTTTGGAAAATTTGGGACTAAACGGAAATTACGAAGTTCAAGGACCAAAGTGGAAATATTGGAAATTAAGGGACTAAATTGGAAATATGGAATTTTTGGATGAATTTGATATATAAAAATTCGTGGGATTAAATGAAAAATAAAAGTCTAAAGAGCGAAGTGCAAAAGAAGTCATTAGAATGGTCAAAGTGCGACTGCAAAATAGCGGGACGAAACGAATAACAATTGTTACAAATTGACCAACCAAGGCCATTGCATCTTTGGGATGTGGCCAGGCCGGTTTATAGTGTTCTTTGGCCGAGAATGGTAGGCAAATGGGGCCATGCAAGCAAGGCCATTGCTGGGCCAGGAGGATTGATGGGCCAAAGCTGTTTGGGCCAAAGAATTAAAGCAGGCGCACGCCCGGTTCAAGTGGGCGCACGCCCGAAACTCTCAGATTGATAGTGGGCGCACGCCTGGAAGGAGTGGGCGCACGCCCGGTGTGGCCGAACCAAGGAGGGCAGTTTCCTTATTTTGAAAGGATTTTGGAGATCCTTTGCAGATTTTGATGAATCCTCTTAATTCCTTTTCCTAGTCTTTGAAGGATTGTTTTAGGACTATATATATTCTCATTATTATTATTAGAAAAGAACTTTTTGTCTCAAGTTTTTGTTAGGGTTTGAAGGATTGAAGAGTTTGTTTTTGAAGGTTTTTGCAAGGATTTGAGGTTTGATGTTTTATTGTTATTATTCATATTTTGTGATGTCAATCATGAATATGAGTAGCTAAGTTTCCTTTTCATGGATTGGATGTAGTAATTGTCGAATCTCTATGTTAATTTAAGATTTAATTCTTCCAAACTTTCTCGTTCATATTTGATGAAATATATATAATTTATTTATTTGGTTTAGACTGTTGCACTAGCGTGGATAGTTTATTTAAAGTTCACTATTTCATCAATTAGGTTTGCTTGTTGACCTAGCGGAATACGAGGAAACCTAGATTCATTTATTTCTAAAGTGCTTAATGAATTTCTTGAGTGTTGTTTTGACCTAGCGGAATTTACAATACAACGGAAATATTAGGGTTGCAATCCGAACATCAAACGTCCCAACCCTTAGTCTAGCGAAAGAATCTTTGAACGAGATTGTCATTTTATTTAATAAATCTTAGCATAGAGAGGAGACAATTATGAAATCCAATCCGTGAATTCCTTTGATCTGATTAAATCCGTATTTCTTGCTTCCGTGTTTTCTTAAATTCATTAGTTTAATTTCTTGTTTTAGTACTTTAGTTAATAAACCAAATCAAAAACCCCGTTTTGTTAATTTCTGCATTAATTAAATTTACTTGTTAGAGCACACGAGTCTCTGTGGTTCGACCCTTACTTTTGTACGTTGCTACTTCGGTGACTTGTACACTTGCAAGGTTTTATTACACAGTGGAATTTTATCCATCACTGCCCAAATATATGTGGGGAGAGGCTTTAAATACGGCTTGCCATATTCTAAATAGAGTCCCTCCTAAACATAGAAAGGAAAGTCCGTTTGAACTTTGGAGAGGTCGACAGGCTAGCTTGAAACACTTAAAAGTGTGGGGGTGCCTTGCAAAGGTACTTGTACCCGCACATAAAAGGAAAAAGCTTGGACCTAAAACTGTTGATGCTATCTTTATAGGTTATTCTGAAACAAGTTATGCATTGAGATTTCTTATTATAAAATCTGAAATTTCTGGCATAGATGTGAACTCTATAGTTGAGTTACGTGATGCAACATTTTTTGAGGATGTGTTTCCTATGAAGGACGGACTTCCTAAGGAATCTAACCCGACCACTAATTCTATTCCTGCTCAAGTAGAGGAGCTGACGAATGTGGGGGTTGATTCCAGTGCAACTCATTCTGACGATGAGATTGAACCAAGGAGGAGCAAACGGGCAAGGACCACCAAGGACTTTGGAAATGATTTTATCACTTACAATGTCGAGGTGATCCTCTAACCTTCAAAGCCGCTATGGCTACTTCGATGCCAAGCGGTGGAAGGATCTTGTTAAGAGTGAGATGGATTCTATTGTCTCTAATGGGACATAGGAATTGGTCGATCTCCCTCACGGTTGTAGCACGATAGGATGTAAGTGGGTCTTTAAAAGGAAGCGAACCGGATGGAACCGTTGACAAGTTTAAGGCTAGGTTAGTGGCTAAGGGATTCAAGCAAATGGAAGGAATAGACTATTTCGATACCTATTCGCCAGTTGCTAGAATGACTACAATCCGAATGCTTATCGCATTGGCCTTTGTATATGATCTTCCTATCCATCAGATGGATGTTAAGACCGCTTTCTTGCATGGCGATCTTGAGGAAGAAATTTATATGGATCAACCCGAAGGTTTTGAGGCCCACAGCAATGAGAAAAAGGTTTGTAAACTTGTTAAGTCCTTGTATGGACCGAAACAAGCCCTAAGCAATGGCATGAGAAATTTGATAAAATTATCTCATCGTTTGGCTTTGTTAATAATGAGTTTGATAAGTGTGTTTATAGCAAGAGTATTGGTGATAGTAGTATTGTCTTATGTCCGTATGTCGATGATATTCTCGCTGTTTGGAACGGATATGAGGATAATTGATACTACTAAGGCATTCTTGAAAAGTAAGTTTGAGATGAAAGATATGGGAGTAGCAAGTGTGATTCTTGGCCTTAAGTTGACTCGTTCAACTAGTGGCATAACCATCTCGCAATCTCATTATCTTGAAAGTGTAATTGAGAAATTTGGTTATAAGAATTGCAAAGTGGCTAAGACTCCATATGACCCTTCATCTGCTCTTACTAAGAATGAAAGTGGAGTACCGATGGCTCGGTTGAGATATTCTCAAATAATTGGAAGTTTGATGTATCTTGCCAATTGTACTAGACCGGATATATCCTATTCGGTTACTAGGTTGGCTAGATATACTCGATGTCCAAATAAAGCACATTGGGAAGCTCTTGATAGAGTTCTCGAAGTACTTGAAGGAACGAGTTCCCTTGCCGCATTACGGTAGATATCCTTCGTTCTTGAAGGATATAGTGATGCAAGCCGGATTGCCTATAACTCAGGAGTTATGGGCATGCGGGTATGTTTTCACCTTAGGCGGAGGCTGCGGTCGCTTGGAGGTCGACCAAACAAACTCTGTTGTCTAGGTCTACATTTGAGGCCGAATTAGTTGCCCTCGACACTACTGGATTGGAAGCCGAATGGCTTCGGGGACTTATGTCTGAGTTGCCCGTGGTCGGTAAGCCCACGCCTGTTATCTCTGTACATTGTGACAACACCGCCACAATTGAGAAGCGAAAAGTGTCAAGTACAATCCGTAAAACTAGGAGGCACATCCAAATTAGATTAAAATCTATAAGGGATCTAGTGTCTCGGAAGGTGATAGGCTGATTATGTTGGTACCAAGGATAACACATCTCGATCCTTTAACCAAAGGGCTAGAATTTGCTCTAGTTCAAAAATCTAGGTTGGGGATGGGATCGAACCCCGTCTGACTCAAACGCAGTAGCAACCCAATCTACCTGAGTGGAGATCCCACAAAGGAGATTCAATGTGGTAATAACAAGCTGTGGGGTGAGTCGGAGCACCAAATAAATAGATTGACATGTTACATGTCTGAGTCTATCCCCTGAATAGCCTAGAGGTGCTCATTGCTGCTAATATAGTAAAAGTTTGGAACTTTGAATGGGATCAAGTCTTTTAGACAAGATGGTAGCAGTACATCTTCTGAGATGCCCAGCTAAGTGAGTGTTGTTGTTGGCCGCAACTAGAGGAATTTGGGTTATTCCTTGAAAGCACTCATGATAGAGGATCGGGACGTATGGCTTATAAGCGTCAAGTGTTCGATAGAGGGCCTATCATAGCTTTTGTTGTGTTTGTTACCAGCAAAGGCCTCTACATCCAAAGGCATCAGATTCAAGACACCCGTTCATCCGGTCCCGCGAGGTTTGCAAGGTTGGATAACATAGGTAGTGGTTCAAGCCGGAAGGTACCATTATTGAAAGCATGGCAATGGACAATCTGTACACGTCATATTTCTATGAACTTGTGGGGGATTGTTGGAATTTTGTATTTGTGGTATGGAAGTTCTTAGCATATGACCTTGGGCGTCATTGGGCTTGAACTGAATTTCGGCAAAGGGGAAAAAACACGTCGGAGCTTCTGCGAGGGAGAGCGGCCGCGCTATGGCCTAGAGCGGTCGCGCAGCCAGGCCGCTGCGTTCAATCTCCAAGTGTTGCTGCGGTCGCGCATGTCCCAAGAGCGCCGCGCTCACGACGGGCTTTGACATTCCCCGGGCCGAACTCTCTCGAGGGTTTTTAGGATTAATTAAAGTCCTAAACCTAATTTATCACAAGTATATATATATCCTTTTTATCTCCCACCAGTTTTTACTTGAATCATTGGAGAGAAACAAAATTCTCTTGACTTTAATTCATTGCAAAATTACTCCCGTTCGTAGAGATTTGTTCGTGAGATTCAAGGCGACTGAGATAGGACCGCCGGTGATTACCTACCTGTGTGCTGCTTGGTGGTACGTAATCCGTGATCGTTTTATCCTCGGAGAAATTTGCCTGTACCTGAGTTGCACCAATTGGGGGCAATATTTTCTCTTAGGACAGTCTTCCTAAGGCGACTCGATCAAATCACGATAAGTTTTCTAACCGTTTGATTTCTTGTTTCTGTTTGTTTTCCTGATCCTGTTCCTTGGCTTTCGATTTTGCTATTGGCATCTTAATTGGTACGTTTTGACTTGATCAATAAAATCCCCTACTGTTGATTAAATCGTTGTTTAATCTGTGGTGCTTATTAATTTAATTTCCAACATGAAATTATAGAAAATGTGAATAATTTGAAATCAAAGGTTGGATTTAACACTTTTCTCGTTAAGTTTATATCCACTTCCATTAGAAAACTAACATTTCATCCATTATCTTAATTAATTTGTTTGGTGAAGCTTACCTTGGTCCATGAGTTGGGATTGGATAGCAAAGTTGGCAAGCTTCCATTGGACTCCACCATCTTGAACATTATTGGACCTATCATGAAATTAATTAATGAGATTGACTATTGGATATTTTGATAAATCATTAAAGTTTTACGGTATTTTTTTCAATGAAAAATATCAAGTGTGGACCATCGTTCTCCATGCACATCCACACCCTACCAACCGTTTCACTATTTATCTTTAAGAACATAAGGCCATTTGCCACATCATCACTTTTTATCTTTTCATTTGTATAAATCTCTAACTTTTTTCTCCCGTACTTATAAACCTTTTCAAAAGTTTTTTAAGAATAATTTTTTAAAAATTGACATTTAATTTTGAGAAAAAAAATGGAAAATGAAAATTTATTTTGGTATAAATAATATACTATATATTTTTAAAAGTAAAATGTTCAATTTGAAAAAAACAAAAAAAAAAAAAAAGAACAAAATCTGTCGGATAAGCCGCTCCATAGGCATGGAGCGGTTCACACATTCTCGCCTCTCTCTCCTGCTGATGTGGCTGTCACATTATCAAAAATCTCATCCAAAATCCTCTTTTTCTATTCGCCTCCACAAATTCATATATAAATATAAATTTACGAGTTTTGTACTGCAATATAAAAAACATATTGTATTTAAATATATATATATATTTTAACGTGAATAATAAGAGTGCTTATAATTTTCTGAAAAATGTATTTTCTTGAAGGAGAGAGTATAATCTTCATCATTAAATTTTTTAATGTTTTTAAAATGTATGTTAATAAAATTAAAAATTCATTTTTGGACGGACATGGTAAGTAATAAATATACTACTCATCCACGGTGCAGGTTTGAAAGAAATTGCTAGATTGATCCAAAGATGAAAAATAAACCATTTATACTAATAAATGTAAATATATAATCTTAAAGAGAAAAAGATATGTTGAGTTAACCTATTTCATATGCGAGGCCGGAGAAGGAGGAGCAGCCAGGACCTCCGGTAATCCAAAGGATGAGAGGATCCTCCTTCGGATTAGATTCCGATTTAACAAAGTAGTAAAAAACCTGCACATCCTCTCCTTCATCCACTCCCACATACCTATACATATATATATATAACACACGTACAACTAGATTTGTTAAGCAATATATATATACATATATATATATAACTAGCAGCTATATATATATATATATATCTCACCCGGTTTCAAGTTGAAAGGGAAGGGGTCCTTCAAAACCTGGAAGATAATCAACACTCCCTGCAATGGCGCCATGGTGTAAACAGATTTGAGCAATGACAAGAAGTAGCAGAGGAAAAGGAAGGGGAAGCCATTTTTTATTTGAGTTTGAAGATATTGCACCCATTTTCTCCTTGTCACTTTAATTTGACATTTTTTAACGTATTTATAATACATCTTTGGATTTGACGTCTACTCTCATTTTTATTTGTTATCATAGCTGTAGTCTTTTTTTTTTGGCTTATTAGTCATACTTTATCCGGCCTTGTTTATCAAGCAAAAATATTTAATTTCACATAATAAGTTAAAATATTAATTAAATTATTGTAGAAAATAATAAGTGTATAATTATTATTAGTATGACAAGATGTAAAATGTGGGTCCCATGAAAAAAGAAGTATTAATATTTTTTTTATTTGAAAGTGTGCATTTTTAAATAGAAGACTCAAAATGAAATTTTGTATCTTTTCAAATTGAACGAAGGGAGTACGGCCCTGTTTGATTTAACTTATGAGGAAGTGCTTATGACTTATGACTCCCCATAATTCATTTTTGAACCGTTTGATTTCATTTTGGACTAAATAAGTCATAAGTCATGTACAAGTCAATTAAAGCACAATTTCCTTATAAGTCATAAGCATTAAGCCAAGTGTTTAAGCCAAGTGCTTAAGCTAAAAACACGTATAAACAGTAAATAATAATAATAATAATAATAATAATAATAATAATAATAATAATAATAATAATAATAATAATAATAATAATAATAATAATAATAATAATAATAATAATAATAATAAAATAATAATAATAATAAAAATAAAAAATTATAAAAAATAATAAAAAAATAATAAAAAATAATAAAAAATCATAATAATAATAAAAATAATAATAAAATAATAAAAATATAATAATAATAATAAAAATAAAAATAAATAATAATAATAATAATAAAAATAATAATAATAAAATAATAATAATAATATAATAATAATAATAAAATAATAATAATAATAATAAAAAGTAATAATAATAATAATATAATAATAATAATAATAATAATAAAATAAAAAAATAAAAAAATAAAAAATAAAAAGAAAAATAAAAATAATAAAATAATAATAAAAAATAATAATAATAAAATAATAATAATAAATAATAATAATAATAAATAATAATAATAAATAATAATAATAATAATAATAATAAAATAATAATAATAAAATAATAATAATAAAATAATAATAATAAAATAATAATAATTATTATTATTATTAATATTTTAGTCTTTATAATTTAATTAAACACTTTTTCAGCTTATTAATCAAACAGTCATACTTACTTATGACATCAGCACTTCAAAAAAATTAAATCAAACAGCATCATTCATCAGCTCATCAGTCATAAGTCATCAGTCATAAATTATCAGTCATAAGTAATAAGTCATCAGCACATATCAATAAGCTAAATCAAACGGTCCTACATATCACAGCGGAGCTACAACCTCATTCATCACTTAATGAAAATAATTTTACTCTCTTTCGAAAATAATTATGACTTAGTCACTACTAGTATACATCAAAGTCGCCTTGCAAGTATGGATATAAATGTATTGTCCCTTAATCCCTTTACCTTATCTTTAGATTGATAACCTTATCTTTAAGGCACAATAATAAATACTCCCCGCGTCCCACACCAAGGTTTTTTTGTGTGGATTTTACGTTTTTAAAAAAAAAAAATTAAAGTGGATAAAAAATTAAAGGAGAGAGAATGTAAAAGTTAAATGTGTGGTATAGAATAGGAGAGAGAATGTAAAAGTTAAAAATATTTAATAGGAGAGAGAATGAGTGAGAGGAATAGTAAGTTAATGATTAATTTTTTTGTAAATATGTTAACTTTATAAGTGTATAATGAATAATTTTTTGTAAATATATGGAAATGATAAGGGTATAAATATATGAAAAACTTTTCAATTAAGGAAGAACCTTTGAAATGGAAATGAAACGGACAAAAAAAAGAGTAAATCTTAAAGTGAGAAGGAGAGTATAGTAAAAAAAGAATAAAAAAATCACCACCTTGCTCAAAAAAGGCACAAGCATCAAATGGTTTCCTGATTTTCCACATATTTGGTAAGACATCAATATCAGTCACTTTCCCGTCATAAATTTCTCTTAGACCATCTCCAATGGATTGGTTTTTAGGTAGTTGAATTTTTTTTTAAGTTATTGAAACCGTTGGAGTGATTAGGGTCACTCCAATGGGAGGTACCAAAATCAAATTTTGATACCTCTCAAAGGAGTTAGCATCTCCAATGGGGTAAACTTGGGGTATCAAAATTTGAAAGAGAGTTAGTGAAGATACCAAATTTGATACCTTGGCTAACTCTCTTTGTGAGAGGTTCACGCGCCACAGTTAGGCAATTGAGCTTGAAAGTTTGCCAAACAATGTCAGGCTTTAAAGATTGTATGGGCAGGAGCTTGCCACGTTTTTACTTAATATTTCTTTTCTTTTTATTTTCTTTCTTCTTGCTTTTTATTATTTGTATTATTTGTATTATTTATATATTTTAAATATGAAATAGATTATTTTTTTATTTAAATAAAATTATTATTATTTATAATCATTCATATGTAATTATTAAAAATATTTAATTAGTTAAAATTTTTGAAATATACCAAAATTTGATTTTGATACCTTAAGTTAACTCTCTCCATTGGAGATGTAAATTTGATACCCTATGAATAGTGTGTGAAAGATACCAAAATTTGATTTTGGTACCTTCTACTAACTCCTCCCATTGGAGTTGCCCTTAGTTGAAAAAAAAAAAAACGTTGGTCAAAGTTGAATAAATTCAACCGGGTTGAAAAAAATTTTTGGCTGGCGAAATATCCACGTGGCGCCTTCTGATTGGGTTTACGTGGCGCGTGAAGGCCACTTCCAGACAGTGGCGCGTCTCACCAATTCATTCCAGCTTTTTTTTTTGTTTGTTTTTTTTCCTTCTACCACGTGGCTCGTTCCTATTGGTTACTGAGTTTTTTATTTTATCAAAATACATCCGAATTTTCAAAGGCTATAATCTATATCAAAAAAAAAATTTTTTTTTTTTTTACACCAAAATTCATAATTTTTTTTTCTCTATAAATAGACTTTTCTTTCATTTGATTTCGACACAGCAAAAAAATCCCTCCTTTTCCATATAATAATAATTATTATTTTATTAATCATAAAAATAAAGAATATAAAATCAAATAAAATAAAATTAGGAAAGTAAAATAAAAGTGGTGGGGTATAGGATGATGAGTTGGAGGGGGTTGAATTTTTTTTAAAACCAACCATTGGAGAGGTTAAAAGTGAATGGGTAGTTGAATAATTAGATGGATGAGAGAGAAGCTGATGTGGAGGCAGTTGAATAATTTTGATAGTTGAAACCATTGGAGATGGTCTTACGTTTTTCGGCCTATTCATTATCATTTTTTCAAATTTTAAATATACACATTTTGTAGATTAGGTCTTCGGAGAAACGCATTTTTTCATAAGTTATGGAGAAACGTGTTTTTTCAAAGGTTTTGGATATCAGTCTCAAAGGTTCTGGATATCCAGAACCCTTTGATCATGATATCCAGAAGTTATGTTAGAATGAGACCAACACATACCAACTTTCTGGATATCAACTTAAATAGATTCTGGATATCACTTTCAAAGAGTTCTGGATATCCATAACATTTAATATTGATATCCAGAAGCCTTTCAAAAGGTTCTGGATATCCTTTCAAAAGGTTCTGGATATCACTTTCAAAGAGTTCTGGATATCCAGAACATTTAATATTGATATCCAAAATTTCCCAAGCCAAGGCCATGGGCCAAGGTCATGCCAATACAAAATTTCTGGATATCACTTTCATAAGGTTCTGGATATCCAGAACATTGAATATTGATATTCAGAAGCTTTGGAACGGATATCCAGAAAAAAGGATTTGGGGCAAAGGCCAAGGCCAAGGCCAAATTTCTGATTCTGGATATCACTTTCATAAGGTTCTGGATATCCAGAAGCCTTGGGACGGATATCCAGAAAAAAGAGTCATGCCATACTTATGGAGAAACGTGTTCTGGCCTGCATTGTCGCGCGACAAGTCGGGCCCCATTTCTTCATAAATTATAGAGAAACGCGTTTCTTCCCAAATTTTACGCATTTTGTAACATGCATAATTTAGCGGTTGAAAGTTGATGAGGTTAGAGCGTGTGCAATAGTGCAGCGAATTTTTACTCATCAAGTAAAAATTAGTAAACGAAAATTTGTTCAACTGCTGTAATGGTGAGTGAATGTTCGCTCATATCCTTTAGCGAAATCGTGAGCGAAAATGTGTTCGAACTCAAAACGGATTAAAAGTTTATTTTTTAATTTTGATTTACCCCAAACAACGTCGTTTATGCAATATATCAAAAAAATCATAACTTTTTTTCCGCCTATAAATAGAACCTAATATTCTATAGGTTATTCACACCTTTTCTTTCCTACTTTCTCTCTTTAAGCTTAAGTTAAAAAAAAATCTTTTTGAGTTTTTGATTATGGATAATTACGGAAACAATTTCAGATATAATTCTAGTCAAGCTTGGCTCGTAGAAATGTTGGTTACTGATTCAAATTTCACAAGCAATTACCGTCAAAACAACTTTCAAAACTACTCCCAAATCTCAAATTCTATCAACTTCTCCCAAAACTCACCCCGTGATTTTAATTCTCCGCTAAACACTCAAACATCTTATGGCTCGATGCCATTCCAAAGCTTCACTCCTGAGTCGCAAAACATTGAATTTGTTCCAGAGACACAAGAGAAAGATGAAGGAGGCGAAGAAGAAGAGGTTGTACCAGAAAGGCGAAAAGGAGCTCCAAAAAAGAAAAAAGAAACCATTGGCTGGAAATTCGCTGAAGATGAAGCTCTCGTCAGTGCTTACATGAATACAAGCACCGATACAATAATGGGTACCAATCAAAAGTATGAGAAGTTGTGGGGTACTGTAAAGACAAGATACGATACGGCGCAGCAACAAAAGCCATCAGAAATTGGTAAAAGGACTTTATCTATGGTTCGAGCTCGATGGGGTAGGATGGCGAAATCAGTACACTTGTTTGTTGCGATGTACGATGAAGCAACTAGACGAAATGGGAGTGGATACAACGAACAAAACGTTCGATGTGAGGCTAAACAACTGTATGAAAATCATGAAAACAAACCTTTTGAAGATGAGCATGTGTGGTTTATGCTGAAGAACTATCCCAAATGGGAGCAGCGAATTCAGACTACCACCTTGGGTAGTAGAAAGAAAAAGGCTGAGGCATTTCGTTCCATTCGTGTGGAGAGTGACAATGATTGTGTTTAAATTTATTGTATTGTTGTTTTTAAATTTCTGTATTGTGAAGTGGTTTGTTATGAATAAATGTATGTTCTTTGTTACATATTGTGTTTTGTCAAATCAAATGATTGGCATTTGTAGTCTAGTTGGTCAATAAATGAATGGCATCAAGAAGCTGGTTATTATCATGGAATCTAGTCCTTTTGTCCACACACATATTGTATAGTCTAATCAATTTTTAAAAAAAAATTGTATACTATTATACCAATAAATGGAAAAACTCTAAGCAAGTTCACATGCTTAGTGTATGATTTGTCACTATCAGCTTTAATTTCAACTCATCTCCATTATTTGTCATGAGTCAGGAATCCAATAAATTATAGATGTTAATGTTGATTTGTCATATCCAACTTGATGTTTATTTATCAGTGTTTTATATAAAAAAAAATGCAATTACAATAAAATATAATTTTTTAAAAATATTATTTTGTAATGTGAACGAATAAAAAACTAATTTATATCATTAATTTATAAATAAAATAAATATTTTATTTATTAATTATAAAAATGTTTTGAACGAAAATTTCGCCCATCACTGCAGGGATTAGTTTCTGTGAGCGAAAATTCGCTCAAACACCAGTTTCGCTGGTCCGGTGAGCGAAAATTTCGTTCACCATTTTGCATACTCTTAATGATGAGGGTATTAAATCATTTAATTTAATCATTTCTATTGCATTTTCTCGATCTCAAAAAATAACTTTAATTTAATTGAATTTTAATTAATAATTTATATAAATTTATCATCTTAATAATAATCTAAAAATTGTGATTGACATTTTATTGTTACATATAACAAGCTTTATTCCATAATAATTTTTTTTTTTGAAATTTAAGAGAGACCAAAGGCTAACGTGTGCAGGGGTGTAAATGGTTCGTTTGGTTCGTTTTGGAGGAATTTACATACCAAACCACTAGTCATCGATTTGATAAAATATCAAATCGAATCGAGCCATGAAAAAATTCAAACCAAACCAAAACAAATCACTATGGTTTAATTCAGTTTGGTTCAAATCGCATTTCAATTATTTGGTTCAAACCACGGTTTATACTGTGGTCTAGACCGTGGTTCGGACAATGGTTTATGCTACGATTCAAACCACGATTCAGACTGCAACTGATTATTAGATTTATTTAAATTTTTCGTGATCACAAATGAAGAGCGAAAATGCGGGTGTTTAAAAGAAATGTTGGAGGAAGAGAGAGCCAAGAGGAAAAGGGAGGCCAAATGAAGAAAAAACTTTACAATGTCGGTCGTGGAGAAAACTTGAGTATTTATATGTCGCAATGAAAATAACAAATTATGAAATTAATATTACATAAGATACAAACGGGGGTTATAATTAGTCTATGTAAAGTAGGTTTTTTATTGATCTAACAGTAAATAATAAATATACGAAAACATTAAATAAGATACAAACAGAGTTAAGGATTAGCTTATGTAATGTGGTTTGGTTTGGCAGTTTGGTCTCGCGGTTCGATTTCGCGGTCTCAAACCGCGGTTTGGTTTGATTTGGTCAAGGAGGTCAAACCACAAACCAAACCGAACCATGTGGTTCGCCAATATTTGAGATCGAACTAAACCTTTCATAATTGAAAATCAAACCAAATCGCATGGTTTAATTTAGTTCAGTCTTAAACTGCGGTTTGAACCGAACCATATATATTTTTTACATTACTTATTAAAGTTTTAAATGCACTACTAAATATTTCACATTACATTTTAGTGCAAAAATGTGTGAACGATATAAACCGAGGTACGAACGTGGATCCGTGTCCGGGCAAGGCTCAATGGATTGGGCCCAAAATATAATCTATACAAGTCTCGATTATGATAAAGGGAGTGGGCCTACCCTACCTTTGCTCGTATTACCTCCTCGTCATTCTCCTATGTCGACCTTGACATAGCAGGTGTATAATGACTAAGGCTCAAGCAAAGCCCAATGCCGAGCAAGGCATATATCTAGGCCGAGGAAGAAATCCCTCCAAGGCCGAGCAAGGCTCCCCTTGAAGACGAGGAGTCCTCCTCGGTAATCAACTTAACACAGAAATGGGCTTCCCCATACTACTCTTCTATTCGGTTCAACTTAGGCCGACAAGGCCACTGAAATGGGCTTCCCCATACTAGTTTTCCAACTCAACCATTCCCTAGCATCTGGATGGTCGTTTCTTGAGTGTGGGACGTCGTTGGATCTCTGTCGCTCCTCCCGATGAGGTTCCTTTCTTGAGTAGACCCTATGCCTTTCACTTCTAGTGGGAGTCACCTCTCTACCCCGTCTGTCCCTATGGGATGGCGACCTTACTGAATTTACAGGCGACCTGTGCCTATCTCCTCTAACTGGCGACCTACGCCCATTCCTATCTTGATGAGACTGCGACCTCTCAGTTCTGGCAGGCGACCTACGCACATTCCTTTCAGCTTCCCTTTGTCACCTTAGGTCTGATTTCGCCTCCTGCTCCCTATTCCTGTTGAGGCTAGCTCTTAGGTCGTCGCTTGGAACAGTGATGTGGGAGCGAACATGTGGTACAATTCTCTGCTGCTCGCCATTCTGCCTGGCACTCTCATCCTGCCTAGCACTCCCACTAGGCTGCCTGTGAGAAGTTTGGGAGGGAGCCGTTCTCTGCGATCTCCTGTCATTCTGATCAGGCGAGTCTGGCATATCAAGCAATTTTGCCAAAATTCTAGCCCGCTCCTGCAACATCTCCTTCCTACTGAGGGGATTGGTTGAGGGACCTGGCTTGTCGCCTGCAACCGTTCGACCTGCTTGTTGACGCTTTGGAGGGGGTTGTGCTTCTGGTTCGACCATAGGCCTTTTCTCCCTTCTGCCGTCTGGTAAGCCTCTGCCATCAGCGACGCTATTAGAGCGTGTCGACCTCCTGGCCTGGCACAGCGGATGAGGGGGAGGAGGCATGTTAATATTGCGATTTCCAGAATCGGCATCCGTGTTACCGCCGGCGTTTCCTTCGTTAGGCTCTCCGAGGCATTCGAAACATGACCGTCAGAAGTCATTATGATGGTGTGAGAAAAGCTTCGAGGTAAAAAAGCAACGATTCCCAGTAATGGAACCAAACTGATGCTGCAAGAATCGTGCTTATCAATCTCCATCCAGCCGCAAGATTGATCTCCTGACTTCTTTGACCTGAAACACGGAACCCACGACTAGCCGGAATGGTCTCCAGCCAAGACCCTCGGGCATGAGAGTAAGTATGGTGTATATGAGAGCTTAAAAAATATAATGAACAATGTATTCAGAATATTAAATAGCAATTACCTTGAAACGGTTGATGTTGTGAATAGTTGTTGATGAGAGATATAATTGTAATAGGATATTGTTGAATCCCTTGAATCATGCATCAGATACGTATGAGAAATCGTGTCCATATATAACTCCTGATTTGTAGGGAGTCTGTTATGGAAAGAATTGTATACACGCCTGGATTCTGTAGGTCGACGTACTTTTTGTTAGGTCGAGGTCGCCTGTTTGAATCTAGGTCGGCCTGACTGAACGATAGTGGTCGGATAATACCTGAATAGAAACTGGATCGTAATATCGGACCAAGCCAGATCGGGACCTTTTGAGGTCGGACAACGAGCTAGGTCGACTGATCTCGCTGATGGGCCTTGGGCCTTGTAATAATTGGGTCTAGCCCACTGAAAATGTGGTGGCAATAATATATAAACGACTGGGCTCGATCGTTGGCCTAGCCCGTCACTTTTATTCCGTTCAATTATATTCTTCATTTCAAAAATAAATATTATTTTCGAACCAAAATGAATAACCAAAAAATAATACTACATTTTTTATTCAAAAAAATGAGCATTACTTCCTTCATACCAATGAATATTTTAAAAATTAATACTACTTCATTCGCCTCTAAAATTAATATTTGTAATGTTAGTGCATTCATCTTAAAATATGACATTAAGATGACATTAATTTTTTAAACGAATAAAATAGTATTCTTTTTTTAAATGTTCATTGAGACGAAGAAAGCAATGTTCATTTTTTTTACATAGAAAAAAAATCTACTTTTTAAGAAAAAAAATTCCTTCAATTCAAAAATTAATATTACTTTCGTCCCAAAATTAATACTACTTTCTATATCCAAAAAAAAAAAATTGCTTCCTTTTTTCAATGAACATTTTAAAAAAGAATACTACTTTACTTGTCTCAAAAATTAATTCATTTTCTGAGACGAAGACACTAACATTATACACATTATTTTTTACAAAAGAATACTACATCGTCTAAAAAAATAAATTACTATCTTCGTCCTAATGAATATTTTATAAAATATTACTTCATTTGTTTAAAAATTATTATCATATATTGAAACGAAGGCATTAACATTACAAACATTAATTTTTGAGGTAAATGAAGCAGTATTATTTTTTTTAATATTCATTGGGATGAAAAAAGTATTGTTCATTTTTTTGGACAAAAAATGTAGTATTATTTTTGATACCCAGGTTTCCCAGCTTCGCTGGACTATGTCCTGGACCACCAGTCACCGACACCTCAGTGACTGACTGGCGGAGGTAAACTGCGGGATATGTTCGAGGTAGTCAGGGTGACAGTATCTCTTATACTCCTGACCCCAAGGGAGCCCTCTTACATGACGCTTACATCACTCTTACATCATCAATTTAATTGGATGCTCCAGCTGCTCCTGTCAAGATTCGAACTCCCCACGTTGAGGTTGCAAGCCCAGCAATGCTGCTTTCTTTATCACTCGGCTGTGCCCCGAGGGGCTCCCTATCCCATTTTCTCTTTCCTACATCACCTTTCACGTAGTAATTGATTTTTTCATAAAACTAACTGTATAATAAATAAAATAAAAGTATAAATTTTTTGAATTGGCAGCATAGCATGTGCATTAAAGTCGCATCGCAAGTTTACAGGGATAGAAAGATAGTACAGTGAGATAAAGGAAAAGGCGCTGTCTACGACACGAGCAATTTTCGAGGTTTCCACGCATCTTGCGAGTATTAATCAGTCACGTTCCCATGAGACCATCCAATATTTTAAATTCTCTAAACGTTAATGTTTAACTTATTTTTTTAGCAAATTTAATTCTTATATTTTAGATACACTTTTATTTTTTCTCAAAAGTAATAAAAATTAAAGCATTTACTTGGCAAATTTAACCATCGTAATTTAGGATTTTTGAAAAAAATGAATGCGTATTTAAAGTATAATGATTAAAACTACTAAAAATAAATAATGATGATTAAAACCGAAATTTAATGAAAATTCAAAATTTCAATTGACTTTCCTGTAATAAATGATTAAATTTAGCCTCCTTTACCAAGCCCATCATTCATTATTTCAAAAGAAAAATAATACTCCCCTCGGCCCTAAAAGTTTGTCCCATTTAACTTTTTAGTTGAACTTTGATCACAAATATATGACAATTTAATTATGTTCATGAAATTCTAAAAATTCCTATTGATTCACCATTAATAATATTACCAACAACAACTTTTAGAATTTCATGAACATGATTAATCTCTCATAAATTTATGGTCAAAGTTCAACAAAAAAGTCAAATAGGACAAACTTTTAGGGACGGAGGGAGTATAAAAATCAAACCAACATGGTCATTTATTTATCACCATTACAATGTAATGAATTAAGGAAGATAATGTTGAACAAATCTCAGCAGGAGATGGATTAGACTTAGAGAGGTTGATGAGAAATCCACCTCTGGAACATACCCAAACACTCTTCAGGTCTGTACTCCGGACCCGTGTGCCCTGCTCCCTGAAATTTGGAAAATGCAGATTAAATTTATTATGGGACGGAGGGCGTGATGAAATTGAGCAAGTAGTTGAAATTTCTTGCCTTGACAGTTGCAAATGTCATATTATTAGAGTAACTCCTTGTATACCTGATGATCATCACAAAGCAGAGAGAGAGAGAGAAAAATTCACTCCAATTTTGTTCATTTAGTAAGATTCATCTAAATAGTACTTCCTCCGTCTCTAAAAGATTGTCCTGTCGTACACTTTTCAATTATTAAGGAAGAGCTTCACCTTCTTGTACCTTAGTAGATTTGCACTAACATTCATGTCTAAGTTTAGAAATGAGACATGCTTTTTGGGACAAGTCAAAATAGCAAATGGGACAATCTTTCAGGAACGGAGGGAGTAAAATTTAACAAGTAAATTTCTAGAAATTAATTAACCCGGCAATTTGGCCATGAACTCTCCACTCAACAACTACAGAGTAGTTTAGTTCTTTTATCCATCCTAGAGTTGATTGGTGTGGCACAACCATATCGTGGTCACCACTGTATTTCCAAAACGAAACCAAAATCATGTACTGTAGTTGTTAGCGAGTGTGAGTGTGAGTGCGTATACTACACAAGTAATTTGCTGCGTACCAATAAATGAGTAATCGGTAGCCCTTCTTGCTGAGATTTTGATGGTACGGCCTAACATCCGAAATCTTAACTGCCATATCCTAATGATCACATCGTTTCCATTTTCCTTTGCTCCCCTAATTAACTCATGAATTAAAGTTTATTTTCTTGATACACATCTACTAGCTCTATTCAACTGTTTTTTCAGTGGTTGTTTTAATGTGAAAAAATACATACCTTGCGGACATTTAGAGCTGCTCGGACACTTTCATTATTTGCCCAATAATTAGATAGCTTATATCCATCAACCTACAACCATTTGAATCATAGGAGTATGTCATATAAATGAAGCAAGAATATTTAATGCGTTAATAATTCTAAATCCAAAACGAGAAAAATAAAATTACTCACACGACAGCGTAAGGAAGAGAGTGATTGTTTTGCATTATACAACTGAATTAGTCTCTCATGCATAGATCTTCCTCTCCTAAAGGATTTGCTTGGCCTCGGGGAATCAAAACCACAATTAGGCTCTAGAATGTTCTGAAGCTCAAGTCCGATAAAACACTGCAAATTAACTATCAGTGTAATGAAGTCTCATCAAAGTCTTAACATAATAGGAGCTGAGCCTGCAAACACAGAAATTTAAAGAGAAAGTAGAAAATTTAGGGACCTCATCATAAGCGTCAAGATATTTCAAACACCGGGTATTATTAGGATCAATCCATTCTTCTTGGTATTGTCCGCCACAACTTGTTTTCAGTGACTGAAAATTAAGAGAACAATCAGCTTAACTTCATGTGCGAGAATTTGACATCCATATCATGGGAAGAGCGCTCTTCACTGGGTAGAACTATATATATATATATATATATATATATATATATATATATATATATATATATATATATATATATATATATATATATATATATCTTACCTCATACAGTTCATCTGAAATAATTGCCATCCCGTGAGTGAATTCGATTTGATAATTTTCTTGACCATGATATGTAAGAGGATTCCCGAGTATGTACCCCTAAACCAAAGTAACTATACCTTAGTGATCCAGAATTTAAGATGTTTATTTTTTAGAAATAAAGGATAAAGAAGCACAAACCTTGAGATTAATAAATTGCTCCATGGCAGCTTCATTCCCTGCATTTGGCCAAATCAAAGCTTCAGATAATCGTCAAGCACTAATTAGACTATTTAACCAGTAAATATGAAAAATCTACCATCAGAGATGAGTTGAGTGATAACCGGAACAGGAATTCCTGAATAAGAGTCTCCTCCAACGTAGAACGGATTTGAATAATATTCTGGATGTTTAGATAGCCACTGCAGGAAATGGTTTGAATGAAGATTAAATTCGTTACAATGAGCCCTTTCGTCAAAAGTCATTCATGTCAGAAATATATGTAACATAAAAAAGGGGCAAACCCCGGTGCGCCAAGCGCTCCCCGCCAAGCGGGGGTTGGGAGAGGGAACCATTTGCTAGAAATATATGTAACATAGCGAAAAAGAAAAGGTTTCCAGATTCTTGTTTTACCTTTCTAATGAATTCATAACCATAGTTAGAAAACTGGAGATCTGTAGGAGGAGAAGTTGGAGTCGTCTTTTCGTAGGTGAATCCAGTATCAGCCGGCAAATCTGCAAATAATATGCTTGCCATCTACTATATATATAGATACGTTAATGTAAAAGTATATCACTGAAACTGTTTTCATGTTAATTTATTCTTATGAAACTAAAATTGATGAACTTAATTACCTTGGTCCATGAGTTGGGATTTAATAATAAAGTTGGCAAGCTACCATTATACTCCACCATATCAAACATTATTGGACCTATATATTCAAGGGTACCAACAAATATGATTTACTGCTGATTATCTAACAATATTAGGACTATATAATGTATATTTGATCAGGTCTATTATCAAAATATGATTAATTTTCATGGGGGAATATAATTGTTTACCAATTTCATAAATGAGGCCATGGAAGGAAGAGCAGCCAGGGCCTCCGGAAATCCAAAGTATGAGAGGGTCTTCTTTCGGGTTCGACTCCGATTTTACAAAGTAGTAAAATACCTGCACATTCTCTCCTTCATCCAGCCCTACATACCTAACGCACAAAACTTGTATCAACAACACAACATTTCAACTGCACAAACACACACATGCCATTATACAGAAATAATTTAAATAATACTACTCTTTCCGTCCTAAAATGAGTGTACATTTTTTTTAATTGGGACATGGGGGGGGGGCAAAAATTATCAGCTCACTGACCCGGTTTCAAGTTGAAAAGGAAGGGGTCCTGCAAAACCTGGAAGATACTCAACAACAGACCCTGCATTTGAATGGTCTATACATATTTGAGCAATAACAACAAGGAGGAAAAGTGGAAGTGGAAGAGGAAGAGGAAGATTTTTTTTATTTGACATTAGAAATGATACAGCCATTTTTGTTCTTTTGATCTATATAGATAGTAGTCTATATATATTAATGACAGAGTGCCGTTATAATATAGGATAGTGTTAGGACGGGGTGGGGTGGTGGTTAAAACTAACTCATTAGAGGACATGGCAGGAACCAGATCGAGTATTTCACCAAGAATATAAGCCACTCAGTTACAAATTAACATTAAGAGTCAGATAGAGGGAGACATCAGGATCTGGATCTCCAAGTATAATGTGACAAATATTTGCAGCTGCTTAACTTTATGCCAAATTCATTGTCTTGAGTTTTTTTTCTTATACCTTGGTTACTTTTTCTTTTTCCAATTATGGGTGGAAATGAATGCTGCGGTTGCCTACATCACATTCTGATACTTCAGTTGTTGTGTTGAGAAGGGAATGCTAACAAGGAGGTCCAAACTTCCTCGTGTGATGATGGTTCGTTTCTGTACAAAATTCTGTGGGAATTCTATGTGAATGCAGCAGATGATAAATTCTACTAATTGCATTTTAGCCAATCAAAGAAGTATTTTTCAAGCAATGTATGATATTTAACAAAGCACGTTCCTAACGAAGTATTAAAAGACATGTGACATGGTTCCATTAGCAATAACAAGAATTAGAAAGGCATAATCAATTAAAATTAGGAAGACGTCTATATTATTAACATGTGCTCCTGTCACTTTTTCCCTATTCTTTTTGGTGGACTTAAACAAGGATGGCATTAATATGGGCTCAAGGAGGGCGTTAAGGAACTGATTTGGCAATTCGGGTGGACTAATAATTGCCAGTCAAACTAATAGACAATGGACCGTCGGGTGGGATTGTTCTGTGTGCTTGCACAGGGGTGGTTGTGGATTTTATTTTCCTTCCTTTTTTATCAACACAAGAAGGGGATACTATTATTAAGTTGCTCTCTTCTTAGCGATTTCATCCACCATATTCTCTTTTAAGGAAGTACTAATTGCCACTCAAATTGATGCACTATTTATAGTAGACCAAACACGGTGCTTTTTAAGCGTGTTTCACTTTTATCATTATACTCCCTCCGTCCCAAAATGTTTGTCGCATTTGACTTTTTTGTTGAACTTTGACCACAAACATATGACAATTTAATTATGTTCATGAAATTCTAAAAATTCCTATTGATTCACCATTAATAATATTATCAACAACAACTTTTAGAATTTCATGAACATGATTAATCTCTCATAAATTTGTGGTCAAAGTTCAACAAAAAAGTCAAATGGGACAAACATTTTGGGACGGAGGGAGTATTTTATATTTCATTTGTGTATATTTAATTTATTGTACCACAAATATGACTTTCATTTCATGCTCAAAACTTAACGCAATTTAATATTTTGATGTAAAAGGTGACATGGATGTCCACGGGATGATGGAGTTATAGAAACTAACAATTGTTAATATCTAGCGAATAATTAACGAATTCAACACAAACACACTTCAACTGCTCCTCCCCACCTCCACCACTCTTAATCTACCATCACCAGCCCCAGCGGGCTGCCACCAAATTCTAGGACTAACTCACTTTTCATTAACATATCGACCAGTATTTTTTTGTAGAGCAAAGGAAGCTGATAAACAGATTAAACTAAAAGAGCAAAAGATTATTATCCTGATATGTCAACCCCACCACGCATAAGAAAATTGGTATAAGAAACCGACTTCACACAAGCCTGCGAGCCATTGAATGGCGAACATTCAGGAACCCTGCTGAAATTCCCAGAATGCAACACCAAGTTAATGCGATTGGAGAGGGATACCTGGCTGATGACTCGTTCTTGTTCACAGATTGAAACCACAGAAACAAGGCCACCTCTTGCTATCTCAAACCATGGACGATTAGCTTTTAGCCAAAAGAATGTGTCAGCTGTGGTGGATTCGGGCAGGCCCGTTCCGGTTATGATCAGGTCGAAGGTAGGTTGACTCGATTAGTGAATGGTCGTTTTCGGCCATTATAGCCGACAAAAAAATTCTCAATTTTCCGGTGGGAATTCGAAGTGGTGGGTTTAAAGAGATAGGTCAGGGAGGAGGTGATTTGGGGGTTTTAAAATTGGGAAAGTGGGAGGCGATTGGGGTTGAATTGTGATTTTGGAATGTAATTTCTGGGGAATTGCAATGTCAAGCTGGGGCGGTTTGTTTTTGAGGGTAGGGCAAAAGTGTTGGTCGGCCGGCGATGGTGGGTAAAGGGTAGCTTGAAGTGAGGGGAATGATCTTGGGGACGCAATGAAGAAATTGAAATGTGTTTGTGTTAAATCAGTTAAGTTAAATGTTAGACTGTTAAATATTTAACGGATGTTAGTTTTTCTGTCAAATATTATAACGTTGTTAAGTTTTGGGTGTAGAGTGAAGGTTATATTTGGGGTAAAATAGTCATTTAGCTCATATAAAATTGATAAAAGGGAAAAATAACACGATATGGCAATCCAAGCCTCATGTAGTGAAATTATTGAATTTAACAGCTTATTTTGTCAGCAAACAAAGCACATAAATGAAATACTCAATTACTCCCTCCGTCCCATAATACTCTCACAATAAATATTGCACTTTTTCTTTTTAATTCATCCCAAAATAGGTGCAATGATAATCATTATACATATGTAATGTGCAAATAAGTAAAGCACGTTTCTTTAAAATGTTGACAAAGACGAATGCAAAGTTTATTAAGGGAGAGAGAGAATATTTTTCAAGCAATCTTAACATTTCAATATAAAAATTGAACTGATAGAAACCAAAAACTAAAGCTTTTTCCTTCTGAGTTCTATTTAAAAAAAAAAAAACAATAATATGCATCATCCACACGACAAGTATGCAATGTCTGAAACAATATTAAGTGAAAGTATATATTTATACGAGATAATTTATATCTACCCATAATAGGGGCTGAGTTACTGCAGCCAGTTCTTCTGACAGCTTGCTTGATAGCATTTTTGTCTTCCTCAAATTTATGAGCTTATCTAACAGCATTTTGTACAGAGGCACCTCCACAAGAATCGACCACCATTTCGCTCTCTGGGGGAGCCGAAGTTACTGCAACCTTTTCCATTCCCATTGCCACGACAGTCTCATCTTTGTGATTATCCTCAGCTTTCTCAAGTTTCAGTCTCTGCCGGAACAAGAGAAAATGTATAGATGAATAGAGAGATAATATTAAATGAACTGGGTAGCCAGAGAAACCATGGACAAGACTACAGTTCACCCTTAAAAACTCCAAAAGCTTAGGTAAGGGATTGGCCCCTGGTAGGAAGGTGGCGATGAAAGTTTCAATTGGACAACTCATTGCGCCCTTAAGCGCCACACCCCCCCCCCCCAGAAAAAAAAATAGATATAAATAAATTAATAAATAGGGTCTTCTTGTCCAAAGACAAATGATCACATTAATCTTTCACATTGTCGCATCAACCAAAAGAAGCCAAGCAGGGAGTAAGATAGTCCAAGAAATAGTTTGAGAGCAAGAATGAAAACCATATCATTGGTCATTGCTGGACATGGTCCTGTGGGGATCTAGAGTTTTCTCCCAGCGGGTGCACAAATTGAAGGCAAGAAATGAATTTAATAATAAACCCAAATTTAAGAGGTATGGATTCAATAATTTGTTCAAAATGAATGGGCTAATAAAGATAGATCCAAATTGAAGGGGTATGAATTTAATAATTGACCCAAATTGAAAGGACTAATAAAAGCATTTAAAATTAGAAGTTTAAAGACCATATGTGGGGTTTGATCCCGCTATCTATTAACCAAAATTCTGTGCTTTAAGAGGGATAGGGGTAGATGCTGCAATAGGATTGCAGTAGCAAATATACAGTTACGGGGAAAAATGGGGGCTGGCGGTAGAAATGAAATGGAAAAGTACAAAACAGAAAGAATTTTTAGCTTGAATTTTCTTATCTTCACCGAGGTCTATAAATAAACAAACCAAAATAATGGAAAAACAGTCAGCGACTGTTAGAAGAACAGAATGAATCTTTAGCTTAATTATTTCAGAAGGTAAAGTTGTAAGCACACAAATTTAGTTGGCTTAGCGTAGAGAACAATGGAATAAATACTACATTTTAAAGAATCAAAACATAGATTGAATAAGATTCTCAAAACTAGGATATACTCCGTAGTCAACAGAATTTATCAAAGAGGGGCTATGGGATCTTTCGCCGACACCCATGAGCCATCAACGTTTTCTTCTTCAACTTATCTGCTTTAAATCTTTCCTTGGATTGCATGGGTAGGCGAGTTTCTAATAGTATATTTTCAGTTTATAGTTGAAGAGAAGTTTCCAAGTCCGCTAGTAAGTCTTTTCTTGCATGACCATAAATCTCTTGCATTTTGATGCATCGGGTTGAAATTAGGAATCAAACTTAGGAAATTGATAGAATATCCACACTATAACAAATTATAGATAAGAAAATCACAAGTGGGTCTTTTCATGTGAATTAACCATATAAGCAAAAGAGTATGGCTGACCTTTGCTGCCACAGAACTGTCCTTTGCCATTCCTGCAAACATGTTTGTGTAGAACTTTGCGTCTCTCTTGTTGCTCTCAGCTTGAATTCGTTTCAAATCCTTTTGAATTAACTTAACCTCCCTGAATAGAATTCCAGAGAGAGAAAGAGAGAGAGAGAAATAAAATGAAAAGCTCATCAAGAGATTATGTGCCGAGACAATTATGAAGGTAGTGTGGTGTACCTGTTCTGTGGATCAGCCTCAAGGGCCTTTTTGATGTCCAACGCAGCCAACTGTAGATCTGCAGTTTCCATATAAGCCTGTGCCCGCCTATACAACGCTTTCACATTGTATAACTCAACATCCAGGACCTGTTGAAGGCCAGAGCAGAATATTTAAAGATACTAGTATGATTTCACACACACACACAGCTTCATGGATTATCAGATATTTTGAAAACAAAAGGAAATAAGGTTAGTCACTACCTTCAATTATGGAGTCCACTTTAAGGAAGCCAAACATTTTGAACAAACATGTATGGTCATCGAGAGTGATGAACAATCTCATGTTACCATTTTAAGTTGGTTCTTGGATAAGAAATGGCTTGAGTTAAAATACTCCAACATGAACTCTCTAAAGGTAAATCCACTTAATAGAAAGAAGACTTCGGAACATGGGATGGAGAAAGTACTATTAAGAAGAACCAGCATCCACTGAGGCATTAACAACACTTTGAAAAATTAACGGTTGATGCATGAATTTCAAAATCAAATTCCTATCTGGGGGATTTGCCAATATGGATGATCTGAAAGCTTATAGATAGTCCTCTTTCTTTTTGGACTTTAATATTAGGCTCTTTGGTTGGTTCTAAAAAGGTGTAGGGGAAGAAAGAGTGAAAAAGGAAACAAAAGCATAATTTATGAAGTCTTATTTATCATTTATGCTGCTCCGTGCCAATTGAGAAGGTAGAAATCCTTTTATTTAACCAATTGAAGAGGTACATCTCCTTTTTGAAAACTATTTTACGTAACATTATGTCTTAACACCCTTTGGATCTATGGTTGATAATAATCATGTCGTATCAAATAATCTTGAAATTTTAACAGCACATTGATAGGGTATATTGTAAAGAGAAAATTTATTTAGCCGTTTTCTAAATTTCCGCACTAAGTCAAAGGTACCTCTTCAACTAGGGTGGAGGGAGTAACATTCATTGTTAACTATGTGATAAAATCAAGTGTGTTACTTTACCCTTTATTAAAAAAAACACATTTCAATGTTAGTTATATTTGGCATGAAATTCTCTTTCTCGAAATGTATAACCTTCCAACCAAAGATCGTCCACAAAGTGAGTAAACCACCTTTCACCATAAAATTAAACAATTACTCTGTAGAAGGAATATATCTTGTCATTAATGAAGCTCTGCAGGTTGAATTGCGGCTTTCTCTAGAAAACTTTTAAAGTACATCTTATCCCATGTAAAATTTTGCTTTCATTTAAAGCAGAATTCCTTCAATTGATGCATCAAACTATTTTATAATTGTGAGAAATAGTAATAGCAGTGAACTTTCAAGGGACTTTTACAGGGTAGGAGTTTGGAGGATCTTTATTCTATAAGGTCAGGTGGAAGGTCGTAAGTGAAACCATCAAACCGAACAACAAATATTTCTAAGAAAACCTTGTTGAGCGTGGTGTTTTAGAAAAATCATTGTTGAAATCACATGGTCATGGTATTATATGGAGTACAGATTTGTGTTTAATACTTAATTTTTACTTTTACATTTACCTTTGAACATAGCTTGATAGCTTCCTGAAAATCTTTTAATTTGAGGCTACAAGCTGCATTATTCAACCAGCATGACACTCTCAAGGCCTTGACAAGCTTTTGATCATCATCTCCAAAGGATCCATCCTCACCAACATAATCCACAGCCTGGAAGCCAAGATTTAGGCAGCTATAATGAATTAGCAACACAGCAGCATAGATCCAAATAACAATTCACATCACAAGAGATTGGTAAGAAATCAACCTTTTCGTACTTCTTCGCAGCCCTTTGAAATTTCCCATTCTTGAATAGAGTATTGCCTTCTTCTTTCTTCACCCCAGCTGCCTCGATTCTCTCATGATTAGTCATCTCCCATGGGACTTTCTCCTTTAAGTATTCCAAGATATGATAGAAGTTGTCAGAACTTAGCCAGCAACATAAGAGTGATCTAATGAATATTCCGGTTTGTCGCAAGAGAAATCCCTATTTTAAATTAAGCAAGTTTTTCCATGATATTCCAAGTTCAACCATAATTGTTTACCTTTTATCTTTTGCGTGTTGGGTACAAGGGGGAAGAGATACTAATATAGAATTTGTTACAACCCAGATATACCGAGAGAGAGAGAGAGAGAGAGAGAGAGAGAGAGAGAGAGAGAGAGAACCCTGTGCAAATAGCTAATACATTTCACTGCCGGAAACTTTATTGCATTAAGAATACTATGAAAAAAATAGATACAATGTACTCCATATTACAATATGAACCAATGTGTTGCGTGTACCACGTATGAATTTTCAAACTGGACTATCCAAATGGGATGGAAGACATATTTATCAGTTTCTTATCCTATATTGCCAATAAATAATCCGACGTCGACTACAAGTAATCTGATCAATAGATTTTCTATATAACTGGTAAGTAATAACCTAATATAACTACTAAGCTTTATTACTAGAAACTTTCAATAAGTCACACAATATATAGAGAGACATTTAAGATCTTCTTAAGGTTCATACACATATATGACAATAAAATGTGACATTCCTAACCTTCTCCGAGTAGCAACTAATATGATTGTGCTTAACGGAAACCATTTAAGAAAAACCACGTGCTAATCTATTTATTAAATTATTTGAGTAGCATTTTTGGAATACATTTCAGTATTAGATTCTTGGTCATTTTTAGGAATGCATTTTCAGCAATAAATTCTCATTGATTGTATCATGCAAAAGATAATCACCTCAGGATAGATTTTTTACATTCAGAATTATCAAATTTACCTTAACGAAATTTAACATTTCGACTTCATAGACTATAGTTGAAAATGGAGGAACTATAGCAAGATCACGCTTTACTTCACTGGTTCCAAATCCATACTCATGACTTATTGTCAATATTGCTTGTTCCCCTTTCTTCATTGTTGCTGCTGCTAGGTCCAAGCCAGTGATAACTTGTTCTACAAATAGAAAAGGAAGCACATATGACAGCATTGTCTAGGATACACTTGTAAATCAATTATTATATTACTGGCAACTATCAAACTGTGTGTCCAAAGTTGAAGCGACAGACATCCGAAATTCGGAGGTAGGGCACTAACTGGAAGTATTCATATACTCCCTATAAAAAGAAGGGAAACGATTAACAGAAGTTTAATAATTATGCCTTTGCTTAAGCAAATTTCAATATTGACAACTCAATATAGTACTAAATATCAAAACCTGGATGAATTGTGGATTTCCACATATATACTGATAAATCAGCCTGATAATATGGAAAAATAGCATGGCCCAATTAAAAGGAAAATGCACTATGGAGAAAGAGAAAAAGCTTACAGCTAAAAGAAGAGAATGTGGTCAACTTTTCTAAGAGTCCCACCTCAAACAAGATATCATACTAATTAGCAACTTGGCCCAATTACATATTCAGCCAACTACCAGTGGAATGTCATACACACTCTCAATAAGACGAGATTGTAATGTTTTAAGATGGAATATCCTAATGTATACTGGATTATTGCATATTTTGGATTAGATTAGTGTCTAGGAGTAGCAAAAAAATGATGAAAAGAATCTCCTAAGATTAAGAGGACATTCAGCAAGAGAAATACTTAATTTGAAATACCAAGTGATGGCAATTGCACTGAAAACTCTATATTTCCAAACCAGTAGTGCACAACTCCCTTAGTTTCTTCCATACACACCTTCGATCTCTTATATCATGATTGGGCACTATGAGTTGTTATTTATAGCTCATTCCCAAACACACTCTAGATTGTTAGTTTTTGTGTTCATTGGCTGCTCAAAATTTCCCCTTACGTAGTTTTGCCTAGAGTCTCCTGGAAACTCTATTTTTAAAATCACCCCGATGTATAATTGTTGGAACATTTCAGAAAGAACAGAAGATTAAGAAACTTTTTTGAAGGAATGATTAATTGACTTGGTTATTCAAAATATGCAGCCTATAAGTCCATTGCAACAATTAATGCCATAATCATAAACTTTCACCTGTATATAAACTAGTTTATTGAAGAGCATACACATGGAACACAACCAAATTTTGGTAAAACCCCAGCAAAAACATGGAAATATTCCCATATTTACAACTCACAAGGTAGATTACTTCAATTAAGCTACAAACGAGAATATGGAATAAGAAGATATAAAGACTAACCTTCATCCGTAATAAACTCAAATGGAGTCTCTTCATCATAACCTTTTTTCTCAAATACAGTGCCATCTTGTAGCATAGCTGTATACCTGACTACAATAGTTTGGCCAAAACATATATGACAATAAGCAAGGGAGTAGCAAATCATTTTTTAAAAGAAAAATGTGAGAGAAAATGATAAAGACATCAACTAATTTCAAATTTCAAGCTGTTGTATCTAATTTCATCAATATTTTAAGCTGATGTATCTAATTTCAAGGATTGTTTTCTTAAGTAAACATTTACACAGAAAAATGAAGTGATAAATAGACTATAGCATTCATAAGAACACCATTGCAAATCCTATGAGAAGCATAGGTCGCCCTACAAAATGTTAAATGGCAAACATGATAACCTAATCTTTTGCTTATTCTGACCCCAATCTAAGTAGGTACTCCGAATCCGTTGTAAGAATCTTAGATATCACCTATGTGACAGGGGCCTGACTAAGAAAACTGGATACATATACGGACCCAGCTGTTGTCAGACGCCAAATTTGGAGATTGTGCAGGAGACTTATTGAAAAAGTGCCACACCCACCCCCACATCCACGTCTATGCAGTCTCCTAATGACACAAGTACTTGGGCGAAAATGAAGTCGCCAGGTAACATAGGATATCACATAGAAGTAGAAGCTGATATAGAATACTTGCATGAATAAATAATTTCTTGTTTTTGGCAGGGTGGAGATAAAGAAGTCATAATGAGAAGTGATAATAATCATGGGTGTATCTACCCATTTGCCACGAAAGTAATGATCCTAAATTCTGCTTTGAAGAATGTATTAATGATCAAGAATTTCATCTGGTATCCTTTATATCGCAGATATAAATATGCATAGGGGATCCTAACCCAGTCCAACCTGTAACAATTGCAGAAACTCGATAACTTTGCCTATTGACTAGATTTTTATTGTTATAGCATCAATATACTTACTAGTGACAGAAGCGCCTTCATTTGCAGTGAGGGCACCTTCACCCTCTTTCAATACCTTCTTGATAACCTTGGAATCCGTGGTGACATTAGTCACTGGTTTGAAGGATACCAGCTCTAGATCAATGATTAGCACAGAACTTGGCGGGATTGACGGAGTGCCCTCTTCAGAAACATTACCTCCTTCTCCAAAAGCATCTGCATCAAAATCATCAAATAAAAGGTATAACTATCTGACCATTGTAAATTTGTAATATTCAGGAGTATCAGAAATTTTCCTTAATCTTAAGATGTTATCCAACAACAGAGAACCAGACTTAGTATTAAAGGAATCAGTTCAATACAGTGAGATAAGGAACATCATTGGTAACATGAGAAACAAGTATGGACCTTGATTTATTTCTTTATTCATCCAATCGAGTAATATGCTGATTTTCAGAAACGTTGAAACTAGAGGAAGAGAAACCGTGATCCACCATAGATTTCCATTACTGATTCAGTGAATCTACATGAAAATACCATATCATCCCAACCAATCCTAAGATGGTCGTAAACTTGAAACGATGTGATCCAACCAAAGCTTTTTGAAGTTGATAATCTACCTTGGTTTGGGGGGGGGGAGATGGGATGGGGATGGGTAATTAACTCTTTTGGGGGTATTTATTTTGTTCCTTCAGCTCTAGGCCTTTTTTATCTAGTAACTTGTAAGGCCTTTTTCTTCTTATGCAAGGGTTCGCCCCCTTGGCGAATTTTCAATGCACATATTATGAAAAAAAAAAACTACCTTGGACTGATTTTGGAACAGAGGATCTAATCAGGAGTGCTGGCATTCTACTGAAACAGAGAGAAGTGTACAGAAATTTGGATTTCTAAACTAGCAATGCTTTTTAAGATATAAGAAGTACGTAAAGTATAAGATGACCTCAAATACTTGAGCACTATATAAGAATGTAGCTCAAATGATAATGCTCTTGCACCTGACATTCTAACCTTTGAACAAAATTTTCTTCGAAAAGACTGAAGTTTAATTCAATGCATAGAAATTATAAAGAACAACAAGCGGTCATTAGAAGTTAATGGATACAAATGATTTAGATATAGGTCCCCCAAAAAAACACAAGATACAAGTGATTCTACTAGCATTCTAAGAAAACGAGCGTGGACACTTATTTTTTATCACCCCAAAATGGAACAGTAGACACATATTTCGGATCGGAGGGAGTTTGTAGGAAAATATGAATTCCAATAAAAACGACTGAAGTTGAGGGGATACCAAAACGAGCAATTTCTTCATGAGAACATTTGAAGATGACTCAGAGACATTTTATCATAAGTGCAGACAACTACAAAGGCAAGAAAATAAGCTTACCAATGAGAGAGAGAGAGAGAGAGAGAGAGAGAGAGAGAGAGAGAGAGTAAAATGCAAGTGAAGGAGCAAGATTCGACCCAAAACATGAAATGGGATAGAAGCTCATCCAGATTCGTACTTAACTCAGAGCTGTTACCGTCTGACATCCTGATTTGGAATTATTTATAACCAGGAAACATTATCTTAGAGAGGCTTGACCTACTGGCCTCCAAAGACCCACTGAAAATACCAATAAACCACATCCAGCATACTCATCTCAGCAGGAGGATAAATCCATAAAGTTAACTTCACTGGGATCCTGTACTTAAGGTTGCAGAAAATATCTATCTTAACAGGCATCTTGGTCGTTACCGGATGCAAATGCAGTTCTTAAGGAAGAGAAGTACACATGCATATGAGGGTTCCTGAAAAATAAAAAATAAATATCTCTGCTTAATGTTCTTCTCCATGCTTGCACTATGATCTGCATTCTATACAAAAATGCATTTCCCACAGAATTTGAGGTCAGAAAGAAGGATGTTCAAGCATGACATGTTCAGAAATTACGGAATCGTTAAACCTAAAAGCAACTCAAGTCAACCCAATGCTGGTTCCAACTACTTAGATTGGCTACATGAAAATAATTGCTAATGATTGGTTACATAAATCTTTTTATGATATAACTCATTGATTTTAATGCAAAATCGCACTTAAAGCAACACTGCTTTTCTTATTAACTTATGTTTTCCAAGAGAACTTCAGTCTTGCCCTACCTCCATCATGGTCATTCATATGGACACCACGCTCCTGTCTTTAATTTCTGTGTACATGTTAACTTCAGTCTTTCCCTACCTCCACCGCGGTCATTTACATGGATATCACACTTCCTAACATGTTTAAGATACCATTATCCAAAACATCAGTAATCAGATACTCTGAATTTTGAGTTTAAAAAAAAAGGAGGATCAAGAGTCAAGAAGTTATCTCAAGGGACAAAATTTAAGTTCGATACAATCTTAGCAATAGAGAGCTATTAGGAAATCTTACACTGAGGTTGAACGATCAAGTTGACTCTCTCTCCTCTTTTCATGGTCTTGATCGCTTTGGCGAACGCAGAACAAAAATGGCCTAAAACAAGCATATAATAATTTAGTAAATGGTGAAGCATCTAAGAATTACAATATATACTTCCCAAAAACGCTGAAGGCATAAATAAATGAAATTCAGAAATCACAATTTTACCGTCTTTCAAATAAAACTCAACTCCTTGTTCTGATGATTTCACAACAATTAAATCGTCAGCCAGCATCACCACATATTTCACTGTATTCATCGACATGAGTAACTTAGCCAAAGTCTTTCCTAGTTGAAAGGATAAACAGCCAAATCAATATTACACGTCCATTGATCAGATACCTAGAACTTCATCCAAATCCCGGGTTGCCCAGTCTGTTCTCCCTTCCCCACTATTCTCTTGATAATGCCACCATCTTTGCAGATATCTACCACAGGGATCCATGAGATTAGTTCTACTTCAAACTGAATAATGGAATTTGGAGGAATATCATCTCTGCCTGCAGCTCCATAGCCCAGTTCCGGAGGCAATGTGAAGAATGCTATTTCTCCCTTTTTCATTGTCATAATCCCATGATCGAATCCACTAACCATTCGTCCTAGCAAACCCAACAAAAATGGAATCAGTGTCTAAATGAAAAACAAGAAAAGAGATGATATATCAACGTCTCATTTAAAATCCACGTTTCACATGCAAATAAAGTAGTAAGTGTTTTCTTTTCAGCTTCTAAAAAACAGGAGGAGACTAATTTTTTAAGAACTATATATTAATAAACTCCATAACATCTACCACTAATTGTTTTCCCCATAAGCATATTATAAAACATCTAAATAAGCATCAATATTTATATGATATCTCCGAGTTAATAACAAAATAGATCAAACTAGATTGATATGAAAATTTCCATTGTCTTCTAACAGAATAAATTACACATGGATGTTTCCAAGACAGTATTAAGTACTCCTTTTCTAAAACATTGTCCTAATTTCCATTTTTATTTTTCCCAAAAAATGGCTCAAAGAGAGAGAGAGAGAGAGAGAGAGAGAGAGAGAGAGAGAGAGAGGCAGATATAGTGCAATATCGAGAATGTACAAGCAAAGCTACATTCTTAGAAGTGGGACTAATTTTGGGAATGGAGAGAGTGTTATTCATCAATAACTGGAAATACACACTAACATAAGCTCCATAAAAACAAAGGTGAACTAAACAGAAGACAATAAAAACTAGGGCGTAAGTGAATCCAGAAACATCAAATGAATGGAAAAAATACTTGAACATAAATATGCTTCAATGTTGGCTGGTTTCAGTATCATACGATCATAATCATAATTTTTCAACAATTAAAGTTTCAACAACTTCCTCTTTACCACCATTTCTCAATGCCCAAAGAGAGAATGAACATTTTGAACAAAAGAAACCGAAATACCAAGGGCCCACTCGCTGGGTGATTCTAGATTTTTTTTTCCCAAATTTTCATAGTTAAAAAATTTAATTCCAATTTTGTACTACTAAACAAGAGTAAGTATTTTGAAAAACAGTTTTTTCATAACACTAAATCGGTTTTCATATCATTGGAGCCGGACACGCGGCTGTTTGAATGATGTAAGTAGTAAGCTGAGTGTAGTCAACTAGGGGTTTTAAAACTCCCGGTATACGACTTAAAACAACGGGTTACCTTGGAAGTATTAAGTTGGGAGTTTTAAATCCCTATAAACCTGATTTTCCTATTGTTTAAGTTAAGATTTTGTAATTAAACAATTTCAAACATGAAAATGAGTTTGATTATTGTATGGGAATATCTGCTAAAAGTCAACCTACTCAAGTTACCGTTTAAATAATATTTTTGTGTCCATTTGCAATAGCATTATAGCACCTCAGTTTCAAAAATTCTCAACCATTTTGAATGAAAGCTCAAGAATCCAAACTTACCATGACCAACCTTGTAAGTGAAAGGCTCCACTCCATCCCTTGTTGACACAAACTTAGTTCCATCAAGGAGAGTCCCCACATAATGAACTGAAATCATTTACAACAAGGAACATTCAAAACACATATACAAATACAAGTTTCCTCAACCAAATGTAATAAAAAAATTCGATCGATTACAATCACAAAGCTAGAACCTCGAATTTTGCACAATCATTTAGAACTTAGAAGTTATCGCATAAGAAAGAGAAAACGATCATGGTGGAGGATGTGTACCGGTGGCTTCATCGCCGAATTCGGGGGTTTCCCAGCCAATGCCGCGTTTGAGGAGCTTTTTCTTGAGTCCGGAAGAATTGAATTCTCGTTCTTCGCCAACCTTGAGGGGAGGAGCTGATTCGATTACCTCTCCTGGTTCTTCGTCCAGTTCTTCAATGTCTGAAACGTCTGTGTCTTTGATTTCCACCATTCTTACGAACGAAGAAGGATTGATTTACAAAAGCCGAATTTCAAACTGTGAACTGTGGGCGTTACTAATGGCGAAATAGAAAAAAAAAACTCCAGAAGGGTCGACGCTATTTACGGGTAAGGGGTGTAAATGGTTGGGGGCTTGGGAATCGAAAATTTACGAATCTAAGCCCTAGTTTTTGATTTGGGAAAATTTTAAATTGAATCAAAATCATGAAAAAATTTAAATTGAATTAAATCAAACCAAATTGTTATATTTTGGTTTTATTTGATTTTATTTGATTTGGTTCAAACTGCGGTTCAATAATTTGATTTAAACTGCAGTCCAAATCGTAGATCAAACCATGATTTGGACTACATTTCAAACTACGATTCAGACCGAAACTTATTTTTATACTCCCTCCGTCCCGATAATTGCTTCACCATTTTTTTCCGGCATGCAAATTAAGGGTTTGAAAAATGTTGTGAGTGTAATAGTAAAATAGGAGAGAGAATGAATGAAGAAAATAGTAAATTTGAAAAATGTTGTGAGTGTAATAGTGAAATAGGAGAGAGAATGAGTGGGTGGAATAGTAAAAATTCTTTGCCAAAAAAAAAAAAGGTGAAGCTTCTAACGGGACGCCCTTTTGGGTAATTGGTGAAACTTTTATTGGGACGGAGGGAGTATTGTTTAAATTTTCTGTGATCTCAAAGAAAGCGAAAAATGCGGGCGTTAAAAGGAAAATTAGAGTAAGAGAGACTAGAGAAAGAAAGAGGCCGAAGAAAGAAAAACACTTTAGAATCTTTGATCGTGAAAGGGAACTTAGTTATTTATATATCGCAATAATGAAATTAATATTAAATAAGATAAACAACGTGGGTTAGAATTAGTCTATATAATGTAGGTTTTTTTATTAATCTAACAGTAAATTTTAATATATATATGAAAATATTAAATAAGATACAAAACGAGGGTTAGTATTAGTTTATGTAATGTGGTTTGGTTTGGTGGTTCAGTTTCAAACCACGGTTTGGTTTAGTTCGGTTCGGTTTGATTTGGTCTGTGATGGTAAGACCACAAACCAAATCGATTCATGTGGTTTGCCAAAATTTGATAGCGAACTGAACCGTTCATACTTGAAAATCAAACCAAACCAAATCGCATGATTTAGTTCGGTTCGATTTCAAACCGCGATTTGAACCGAATCACTTACACCCCTATTTACTAGTGGATTAACTATTGGGTGTAGCCTCTAAGGTCCTTTAAACAATATCTAATGCTTAAAAGAGAGCATGCAATTTTTATTATTTTTGTCATGTCCAAGAGGGATAATATTTTCTTAAAAACTATAGTTAGTTTTATGATGCATGTAAATGCCAAAAATACATTTGTAAACATGCATTTTTACACCCTCTCGGACCCCCTTTCTCTAAAACAAAAAAAGCCCCATCTCTCTCTCTCTCTCTCTCTCTCTCTCTCTCTCTCTCTCTCTCTCTCTCTCTTAACCCCCTCCCTACAATCTCTCCCCCTCCAAACCAACCCTAGTTAATTCTTCTTCTTTCCTTTCCCTTTCTTGCCACAACCATTCCCTCATTGAAGCTCACCATCTCTATGTTGTTATCTCTCTAAATTTCGGGTTGAAGCTAGTCATCTATGTTGAAGCGAGATCTCATAGGTTTTGTAAAAACAAGTTTAAGATAGGTTTTATAAAATGCACCGATGATATAGTTATCTAAATTTCGGGTTGAGACTTCTAGATCAGATGGCCAAGGTAGAGATTTTGTGGAAAGAAAAGGCCAATGAAATAGTAAAACTACATGGTAAATATCGAAAAAATGAAAATTTTACTTGATGTGCACAAATAAAAGTCAATCCATGTGTCAGTCAAAATATGGATGCCTTAGGTGACTCAGCAAGTGAAAGATCAGCTACGTGGAAAGTCAACCCCTGCAGTCAACACCAATGTAAGAGTCAAGCGTTATTGAAAGAACATCTACTTACCACGAAGCATGGAAGCGAGATAAGTGGCATAAAAGGACAGCCAACTATCAACGAGAAGGTCGACAAGTAGTGTATCTCGCCTAATCTGATATCTCGCCATCAAAGCTTTCATTCCCTTTGGTGTATCGAGTGTTGCCCGAGTCCAGTCAGGCGAGATGAGTATCTTGCCTAATATAAAAGGTGAAATCAATGACAAGAAAGGACAACATTAAATGAGAAAGGACAGCATTAAAGGAGAAAGGACATCATTAAATCAGATATTAAATGTGGCCAGGAACAATCAAATGACTAAGCCCCCAAAACCACTGGGTATTCGATATATTTGGATAAAGGGTGTATTTAGTCGATACATGTGTCAGATCCAACTACCTTATCACCTACTTCACATGATGTCCCCATATCACAGACTGCTTATCAAGATCAGCAAGCTGCATTATCACATGGCTTATCTTAGGTATGGGTATAAATAAGAAGGCTCTAATCCATAAGAGGGTATGTTGCTTTATACTGCTTTCAAGTTCTCTTTCTCTCTATACATTATCAGCTTAGTCACCAGAATTTTTACTCTCACACCGGAGGGGCTTTAGCCGGAGTCGCCCCCGGCTTAGCTTACGGTGCTCATTTTGCAGGTCGTTCTTGGAGTTCTCAGCCATTTCCATCCTACGTGGGCGCTTAGTGGAGGCTCTTCTCGGAGTTCTATTTTTTTGTAGCATCGGTGTGGTTCCATTGCCGGGAACGAGTTTCTTCTCCAAGAAAGGTTTTGTTCATCCTGCAAAAACCCAGAAGAATTTTCTTGTGTGTTCGTGATAGTGACGGAAAGGAAGATATACTGGATGGAGCAGACGGGTACTTCAAAGGGAAGGATTCTCAAGTCAACTGTCGAGATTCAGACTCCACGCAAAAATTTGGAGGATCCCCCTCCAAACTCTAAAGACACATTTCATACTGGGGCCTGAAGAGGAAGACACCAAACTCCTTCTGGTTCCAAAAGAGGGGAAGATAGAATGGACAAGGGCAAAGGGAAGGACATCCCAGCGGCGGAAAAGGCAGCTAAAGCCAGGAGGCTTTGCGTATCAAGCAGCAGAATGATTTGTTATTGCAGGTGTTAACAAATAACCGGAGGTTGGAAAAGTTAGGCGAGATGCCCTCTGCGATCCTTAAGGAGATTATGGCCGAGATGCTGCTGACGCCATCTGAGCAGCCGGAGCCCAGTAAGGGTGGTGAGTCGAGGCGGAGTGAAAAAGTTACCCAAGATTGGGGTTATAGTATCTGTATTGAGCCACAGATTGGGGTTATAGTATCTGTATTGAGCCAAAAGCCTTACAGAATTGCTATTATCTTATATGGTTCCCTGAAAAATGGGTCTTATAAGATGTGAATATGCCTAAGCAGTTCACAAGAGAGGAGTTCTCATAATAGCTCTCTCCGTTATATGTTATTGGTTTTGATGGAGTTTTATCTTCCAATATTGTACGATGTATTGGTCAGACGGGAAAAGTTAAACCAAGGTAACGTAATGTGTTTACGGCTTTTCCAACGTGTTATGTGCACCTTGTATGTGATGCATCTTACTTGGCATATTGTGCATTCATAATAACTTATTGAGATTTATTCTCACCCTTCTCCCTTTAATGTTTTAGATCAGGCTGAGATAGGAGGACCCGGGCAGTGAGGACGGTGCGGAGTTTGTACTAGTATTTTGGGTTGTCGGGTATGTTTATGTTTAGATGGGTTGTATTTTGGTTGTTACTCCTTTGTTGGAGTTTGTTGATAAAACAAGTTATGTAAATGGGTGATTTGTGAACTTGAACTTTTGTAAATATGGTAGCTAAGTAAGTTAGTTGTTTAAAGTTGGTTTAGATGGGAACTTTTGTAATGTTGTAACTAAGTGGTTTGAAGTTAGTTCATGGTTACCCTTTTCCTCCAAGTGGAGATGTCCCAAGTTAGTCTTTGAATGTTAAGATTAAAGTTAGTTTCATTTCAAGTTAAGTCAAATGTTTTCAAAAATTACAGGTGGTCTTTGGTAGTTGGACCCTCCGGCTCGGGACACGTGTCAGGTTCCGGGTTGGGGTGCTCACAGTTGGTATCAGAGCCTCGTCTAGAGGTCAAGGGTAGATGTCTAGTTTAAGGGGGAGTGTGTGATAACTGACGCCGAGTGTTTGATGCAGGTGTTTGTTCCAATGACCGGGAATGAGGATGATCAGCATCGAGCACAGGGTAATGTCGGTAATGAAGGAGGAAATGGTAATCCGAATGCTGAGAAGATGGATATGTTTAGGGTCTTCTTACAGAATATGGCCAACAAAGGTAGAGCTTAACAACAACCGGAAGGGAGGCAAGGGCATGGACTTGAAAAGTTTGTGAAGATGTGGAAAAGTCTATGAATTTCTCGGAAGATTGGAAATCTCTCTGGCCCGTCTCCTCCGTATTTTCGGCGCCGCTGCTCCATCTCAATCACAAGCTGCCATTTTCCACCACCACCACTGCACAAAACCGGAAAGAAATTGGACCGGTAATTTTCAACCCATCTTCCCAATCTCTAGCCCAATTATACACTTCTCCCTCTCTCTCTCTCTCTCTCTCTCCACCTCCCACCCCCATTCCCCCTTCTCTCTCTCTTTCTCTAGATTCATTCAAATTTCCCCGGCCTCTATTTTACCCAGTAAAGCCTCTTCCATTGCTGCTGAATTCGGCCCACGAATTTAGAATCCCGATAAATTTCTCAATTGTAATGGCCTGCAGCTACTCCGATGTCCCGGTACTAATTCGATTTTGGCATTCTTTCCTTCCGGTGACAACTGTGATACAATTGGGTTTGTTGTTTTATCTATTGAAAACTCTAATTTGGTTGTTAAATTTGATAAGTTGGGTAATGGTGATAGTTACAATGTTCTTATTGTTGGAATTTTTGATTCATGTGGTATGAAGTCCATAGATCTATGACCTTGGAGTGTCTTGGTTGTGGACTGAGTTTGGCCAAGGAGGAAAACACGTCTGAATTTCTGCCATGGAGAGCGGCCGCGCTTAGGCCTAGGGCGGCCGCGCTTGGTTGTCGTGAGCTCGCCAGAAATCACTGGTGTTTAGCGCGGTCACGCCACCCTCAAGGGCGGCCGCACTAGTGACGGGTTTTGACCTTCCTGGGCCGAATTTCTGTGGGTTTTTTGGTCAAATTATGACTTTAAAACCTATTATTTATCACATGTATAAATACTAATTTTCCCCAGCCGTTTAATACTATGAGAGATTAAAAGAGAAAACCTATTTCTCTAGTTTTCTTTCATTGTCGATTACTCCCGTTCATAGAGATTCGATCGTGAGATTCAAGGCGACTGAGATAGGATCGCCGGTGATTACATACCTGTGTGCTGCTTTGTGGTACGTAATCCGTGATCGTTTTATCCTCGGAGAAATTTGCCTGTACCTGAGTTGCACCAATTGGGGGCAATATTTTCTCTTAGGACAGTCTTCCTAAGGCGACTCAATCAAATCACGATAAGTTTTCTAATCGTTTGTTTTTATTGTTTCTGTCTGTTTTCCTGATACTGTTCCTTGCTTTCGGTTTTGCTATTGGCTTATTGGTACATTCTTGACTTGATCAATAAATTCCCTACTATTGATTAAATTGTCCGTTTAATCTGTGGTGCTATAATTTAATTTCCAACAGTCTAAGAGAAAATAGTTTTATTTGATCATGTCTGGTAGTTCCTCTAGCTCTCCCTTTAAGTCCCTAGTTGACACCTCGGCATCTTCCTGAGAAGTTCGGTGGTAAGAACTTCAAGCGTTGGTCTGAACGCATGAAGATCTCGTCGTCAATTAAGGGCATGCCCGGTATCTTTGTCATCCAAATGTCCCGCTCCGAAAGCCGATGATCCAGCTTAGTGTGCCGCTGTTAAATTGTGGAAGGAAGCAGGACGATGTTGTTCGAGGATGCATTACGTCGGCTTTGTCGAATGCACTCTTTGATGTCTATTGCTCTGCTCCTCTCACCGTCGGCCATCAGGGAATCGCTTTCCACGAAGTGCACACCGATGACTCCGGTGTGGAAAAGTACCAAGTGGGTAAGTTCCCGAATTATCGGATGAGTGAGGGAAAGTCGGTGCTATCGACCAAGTGCACGAACTCCAAATCATTTTGCAATCACTCAAGGATGCCGATACGGACTTCCCGATAAGTTATTTGTCATGGCTATTATTGATAAGTTTCCTCGATCTTGGGGGAATTCGGTATGACCCTCAAGCATCGTCTCGGAAGCTTGACACTCAATGAGTTGATGAATGCATTGCGATTCAGAGGTGCATAATGGTAACCAACCTAGCGTACTGTGGAGGCCGCCGCAATATGGTAATCGGTAAAAGCAAGTTTAAAGGAAAAGGTGTGAAAACTCACTCTAAGGATAAAGAAAACCATGATAAACTTAAAGTTAAGAAAAATAACTTTAGAAAGCCAAAAGCAAAACAGAATCGGCTGGAATTGTGGAAAAGGTGGACACTTTTCTAGGACTGCCCGTCCAAGAAAGGAAAAGGACCAAGGCTCTGGCGATGACCATCCCGGCGTCAACATGGTGTTGGGTCCGAAGGATTATGATGATCCCGACTCTGACGCATCCCGGAGTTGACGCCCGACTCCGCAATGTTACAAAGTATGTAACTTCTTATCCTGAAATCTTTACGTCTATGAACTCCAACGAGTGGCTAGTCGACACCGAGGCAAATGTGCACGTTTGTGCGATAAATTGCTATTTGTGTCTTACCACTCGAGCGTGGTAGATCGCTGACGATGGGGAACTCTAGTCGCAAAGGTGCTTGGGACGGACGCGTGGACCCGAAGTTTCCTAATGGGCGCATTCTTACCTTGCATCGAGCGTATCACGTTCCTGATATTCGTCGCAACATTATTAGTGGTTCTAGTCTAGTTAGGGAAGGATTTGAGATTTCATTTAAATGTAATAAGGTCATAATTTTGGATTCTGGTAGTTTTGTGGGGAAAGGTTATTCCTCGGATGGTTTATTTAAAATTAGAGTTGAAACTGATGTTTGTTCGCACAATAATTTTAGTTCTATTGATTATCCTGTTTCTTATTCCATTGAATCTTCAAATGTTTGGCATGGTCGTTTAGGACATATTAACTATGATTCTGTGAAAATAATGATGAATTTAGATATTATTCCTAAACATGCTATTGATAAGAATTCTAAGTGTCATGTATGTGTTGAAGCTAAATCTACAAAAGGTCCGTTTAAGTCGGTTGTGAGAAATTCTGAAATTCTATATTTATTTCATACTGATATTTGTGAATTTAATGACGTGTTGATCAAAGACAAAAAGAAATACTTTCTCACCTTTATTGATGATGCTAGTAAATACTGTTATGTCTATTTGCTTAATTCTAAGGATGAAGCATTAGATAAATTCATTATATTTAAGAATGAAGCAGAAACACAAATAGGCAAGAAACTTAAACGGTTAAGGTCTGATAGAGGAGGTGAATATGAGTCTAACCCCTTCATGTATTATTGCCAAGAAAACGGAATAGTACATGAAGAGACTCCTCCCTACACCCCTCAATCAAATGGTGTTGCTGAACGTAAGAATAGAACCCTTACTGATATGATTAACAGTTTACTCATAAGTTACTGATCGCCCAAATATATGTGGGGAGAGGCTTTGAATACGGCTTGCCATATTCTGAATAGAGTCCCTCCTAAACATAGAAAGGAAAGTCCGTTTGAACTTTGGAGAGGTCGACAGGCTAGCCTGAAACACTTAAAAGTGTGGGGGTGCCTTGCAAAGGTACTTGTACTCCGCACACAAAAGGAAAAAGCTTGGACCTAAAACTGATGCTATCTTTATAAGGTTATTACAAACAAGTTATGCATTGAGATTTCTTATTATAAAATCGAAATTTACGCATAGATGTGAACTCTATAGTCGAGTTACGTGATGCAAAATTTTTTGAGGATGTGTTTCCTATGAAGGACGGACTTCCTAAGGAATCTAACCCCATCCCTAATTCCATTCCTGCTCAAGTAGAGGAGCTGAAAAATGTGGGGGTTGATTCCAAATGCAACTCATTCGGCTTGACGATGAGATTGAACCAAGAAGGAGCAAAAGGGCAAGGACCACCAAGAATTTTGGAAGTGATTTCATCACTTACAATGTCGAGGGTGATCCTCTAACCTTCAAAGCCGCTATGGCTACTTCGATGCCAAGCGTGGAAGGATGTCTTAAGAGTGAGATGGATTCTATTGTCTCAATGGGACATGGGAATTGGTCGATCTCCCTCCTGGTTGTAGCACGATAGGATGTAAGTGGGTCTTCAAAAGGAAACTGAAACCGGATGGAACCGTTGACAAGTTTAAGGCTAGGTTAGTGGCTAAGGGATTCAAGCAAATGGAGGGAATAGACTATTTCGATACCTATTCGCCAGTTGCTAGAATGACTACAATCCGAATGTTTATCGCATTGGCCTCTGTATATGATCTTCCTATCCATCAGATGGATGTTAAGACCGCTTTCTTGCATGGCGATCTAGAGGAAGAAATTTATATGGATCAACCTGAAGGTTTTGAGGCCTCTGGAAATGAGAAAAAGGTTTGTAAACTTGTTAAGTCCTTATGTGGACTCAAACAAGCCCCTAAGCAGTGGCATGAGAAATTTGATAAAATTGTCTCATCGTTTGGCTTTGTTACTAATGAGTTTGATAAGTGTGTTTATAGCAAAAGTATTGGTGATAGTAGTATTGTCTTATGTCTGTATGTCGATGATATTCTGTTGTTTGGAACAGATATGAGGATAATTAATACTACTAAGGAATTCTTGAAAAGTAAGTTTGAGATGAAGGATATGGGAGTAGCTAGTGTGATTCTTGGCCTTAAGTTGACTCGTTCAACTAGTGGCATAACCATATCGCAATCTCATTATACCGAAAGTGTAATTGAGAAATTTGGTTATAAGAATTGCAAAGTAGCTAAGACTCCATATGATCCTTCATCTGCACTTACTAAGAATGAAAGTGGAGTACCGATGGCTCAGTTGAGATATTCTCAAATTATTGGAAGTTTGATGTATCTTGCCAATTGTACTAGACCGGATATATCCTACTCGGTTACTAGGTTGGCTAGATATACTCAATGTCCAAATAAAGCACATTGGGAAGCTCTTGATAGAGTTCTCAAGTACTTGAAGGAACGATTTCCCTTAGGCCGCATTACGGAAAATATCCTTCGTTCTTGAAGGATATAGTGATGCAGCCGGATTGCCTATAACTCCTGAGTTATGGCCGTACGGGGTATGTTTTCACCTTAAGCGAGCCGCGGCCGCTTGGAGGTCGACCAAACAAAACTCTGTTGTCTAGGTCTACATTTGAGGCCGAATTAGTTGCCCTTGACACTACCGGATTGGAAGCCGAATGGCTTCGAGGACTTATGTCCGAGTTGCCCATGGCCGCAAGCCCACGCCCATTATCTCCGTACATTGTGACAACACCGCCACAACCGAGAAACCGAAAAGTGTCAAGTACAATCAGAAAACTAGGAGACACATCCAAATTAGATTAAAATCTATAAGGGATCTTGTGTCTCGAAAGGTGATAGCCGTTGATTATGTTGGTACCAAGGATAACACAAATTGATCCTTTAACCAAAGGGCTAGAATTTGCTCTAGTTCAAAAATCTAGGTTTGGGATGGGTCCGAACCCCGTCTCGATTCAAACGCAGCTGCAACCCAATCTACCTGGAGCGGAGATCCCACAAAGGAGATTCAATGTGGTAATAACAAGTCATGGGGTGAGTCGGAGCACCTAATAATAGATTGACATGTTACATATCCGAGTCTATCCCTGAATAGCCTAGAGGTGCTCGTTCGTCGCTAATAAAGTAAAAGTTTGGAACTTTGAATGGGATCAAGTCTTTTAGACAAGATGTTAGCCATACATCTTCTCGAGATGCCCACTAAGTGAGTGTTGTTGTTGGCCGCAATTAGAGGAATTCGGGTTATTCCTCGAAAGCACTCATGATAGAGGATCGGGACGTATGGCTTATAAGCGTCGAGTGTTCGATGTAGGCCTATCATAGCTTTTGTCGTGTTTGTTACCAGAAAGGCCTCTACATCCAAAGGCATCGGATTCAAGACACCCGTTCATCCGGTCCCGGAGGTTCAAGCGTTGGATAACATAGGTAGTGGTTCAAGCGGAAGGTACCATTATTGAAAGCATGGCAATGGACAATCTGTACACGTCATATTTCTATCAACTTGTGGGGGATTGTTGGAATTTTGATTCATGTGGTATGAAGTCCATAGATCTATGACCTTGGAGTGTCTTGGTTGTGGGATCGAGTTTGGCCAAGGAGGAAAACACGTCCGAATTCCTCGCCGTGAGAGCGGTCGCGCTTAGGCCTGGGAGGCCGCGCTTGCTGGCCGTGAGCTCGCCGTAAATCACTGGTGTTTAGCGCGATCGCGCCACCCTCAAGGGCGGCCGCGCTAGTGACGGGTTTTGACCTTCCTGGGCCGAATTTCTGTGGGTTTTTAGGTCAAATTATGACTTTAAAACCTATTATTTATCACATGTATAAATACTAATTTTTCCCCAGCCGTTTAATACTATGAGAGATTAAAAGAGAAAACCTATTTCTCTAGTTTTCTTTCATTGTTGATTACTCCCGTTCATAGAGATTCTATCGTGAGATTCAAGGCGACTGAGATAGGACCGCCGGTGATTACATACCTGTGTGCTGCTTTGTGGTACGTAATCCGTGATCGTTTTATCCTCGGAGAAATTTGCCTGTACCTGAGTTGCACCAATTGGGGGCAATATTTTCTCTTAGGACAGTCTTCCTAAGGCGACTCGATCAAATCACGATAAGTTTTCTAATCGTTTGTTTTTATTGTTTCTGTCTGTTTTCCTGATCCTGTTCCTTGCTTTCGGTTTTGCTATTGGCTTATTGGTACGTTCTTGACTTGATCAATAAATCCCCTACTGTTAGGGCTGTTACGCGAACCGAGTTGCTCGAACTCGACTCGAGCTCGACTCGAAAAAACTCGACTCGAATGAGCTCGAGTTGAAGCTCGAGCTCGAGCTCGAACAAGAATTTTAGCTCGTGAAATTTTCGAGTCGAACAGGCTCGACTCGTTAGCTCGACAAAGCTCGTTTCAAACTCGACTCGAGCTCGACTCGGTAAACTCGATAAAAGCTCGAATTTTTCATTGTTTATTATCAGCTCGAACTCGAACTCGAACTCGACTCGTGAAGCTCGTCAGTAACTTGATTTTTTATTTTATACATTGTTTTTATATGCATATATACTCCCTCCGTCCCAACGAAAAAGCCATTTATTTCCTTTTTGGGCGTCCCATTTAAAAAGCCACTTTCCCAAAAAGGAAACCTTAAATCACTATTCTCTCCACTCATTCTCTCTCCTACTTTACTTTTACACTCACAACATTCTCTTTCTTACATCACCTCCCACTCATTCTCTCTCCTATTTAATTTTTCATACTCACAACATTTAAACTTTTTCTCTTTCCTACATCACATTTCTTATTTTGCGTGCCCGGCTAATTTGATGGCTCTTTCGCTGGGACGGAGGGAGTATATATTTTTTATATTTTTTTTGGATAAAGAAAACTGTTTTGGACTTTTTTTTAGTTGGGAAAGTTTTTTCAAAAAGTTATATAAAAAAAGTTAGAAAAAAACTAAACAAATTAAAGTATACTCCGTATACCACCACTACCACCACCACTACTACCACCACTACTACCACCACCACTACTACTACCACCACTACCACTACTACCAATACCACCACTACCACCACTACTACCACCACTACTACCACTACTACTACCACTACCACCACTACCACCATACTACTACTACCCCTACTATTACTACTACCACCACTACTAGTCTACTACAACCACTACCACCACCACCACGCCACCACCACCACTACCACCACTACCCCTACCACCACTACCACCACCACTACCACTACCACCACCACTACTACCACCACCACTACCACTACCACTACCACTACCACCACTACCACCACCACTACTACTACCACAACTACCGCTACTACCACCACTACTATTACTACTACCACCACCACTACCACCACCACTACTACCACTACTAGTACTACCATACTACCACCATTACTACCACCACCACTACTACCACTACTACCGCTACTACCACCACTACTATTACTACTACCACCACTACCACCACCACTACTACCACTACAAGTATTACCATACTTCACCACCACTACTACCACTACTATCGCTACTACCACCATTACTACCACTATTATTACTACTACCACCACTATCACCACCACTACTACTACTACCACTACTACTACTACCACCACTACTACCACTACTACGACCACTACTACTACTACTACCACCACTACCACCACCACTACTACTACTACACTACTACTACTACCACCACCACCACCACCACCACCACCACTACCACTACCACCACCACTACCACTATCACTACCACCACTACTACCACTATCACCACTACTACCACTACCACTACTAGTCTACTACCACTACCACCACTACTACTACTATCACTACTACTACTAGTCTACTAAATGTCCCCTCTTATTTATAAAAGAGTAAGGTTGGTTGTTCCCCTCTTTGTAATTTTAAGTGGTACCGTCCCTTTTTTCTTTTATATACTTTCATTTCTTTTTAAAAAAATTAAGTTTTATTTCTTTCAAAATTCATAACTTTTTTTATACAACTTTTTGCAAAAATTGTATGTAGTAAACAAAAGTCTAAAATAGTCTTATTTATCCAAAAAAAAATTGAAAAAAAAATAAAAGTTAACTTTTTTCAAAAAACTGTTAAGTTTTATTTCTTTCAAAATTCATAACTTTTTTAATAAAACTTTTTGCAAAAAAATGTATGTAGTAAACTTAGGTCTAAAATAGTCTTATTTATCAAAAAAAAGAATTGAAAAAAATAATTGAAAAAAATTAATAATATACTACATACAAAGTTAACGAAATCTGTTAAAAAATTAACTGTTAAGATCGAACTCGAAATAAGCTCGTTATGCTCGAACTCGAAATAAACTCGTTAAGCTCGAACTCGAAATAAACTCGTTAAGCTCGAACTCGAAATAAACTCGTTAAGCTCGAAAATTTGTTTCCAAAAAAGATCAAACTCGAACTCGGATCGTTTAAGCTCGAAATCGAGATCGACTCGAGAAGCTCGCGAGTAGCTCGCGAACAACTCGAACTCGATCGAGCTCGAGTTCGAACCACCGATTGAACTCGAACTCGAACTCGAGAAAAACTCGAACTCGAGAAGAAATAAACGAGCTCGAGCTCGAACACAGAAAACTCGTTCGAACTCGACTCGTTTACAGCCCTACCTACTGTTGATTAAATTGTCTGTTTAATCTGTGGTGCTATAATTTAATTTCCAACACTTACTGCCAAGAATGGGTTTAACTTTCGAATTAGACAGTTAGCTGTTAACCCAGTTGGTATGGCAAGATGTCACCCTGTTGAAAGCTACGCTGCTAGAGATGGCCTACTTTTGCTGCTCAACAAGAGATGGGTGGTAGTGGTGGCCGGAAAGATGAGTGGGCGGCGGAGCTTCAGCCAATTTCAGTTAACTCCCTTAAAAGAAAATAAACTTTAATTGCGGGTGTATAACATTAGTGAGGATAATAGAGTCATTTCAATTAATGACATTTTTTAAAAAATTGTATTGCGAAGGTATTAAGTAAATATGCGGGGGTGAATAACAATTCTCCTAATATAATTAGGGCTTGAAGATTTTATGAAATGATTTAAATATTTCATTTCAACCCTTCTTATTTATGAAACAAAAAAAAAATAAACCCCACTATTTTTAACATGGAACATTTTTACCATTTAATACTTTTACCTTAACATTGAAAAGACTGAAATGCCCATCACGTGACAGGACACGTGCAATTTATCGTTAGTTTTCTAACGCCCGTTTGAACCGGGGTTGAAGGTGGGAAAAATGAATACTTAGGTACCAAACAAAACGATTTTTCAAACGGAGATGCAAAGTGAAAATTGGTGTATATTTTGGGGGGTTAAATGTATTTTGGCCTCAAATATACTTTAAAAAAATGTCAATCACGTAAAATGTTTAAAACATTAATTAGTAACGAAGACACTCAATTGAATATTAACTTTTTTAAAAAAATAAAGTCGGTAAACAACTAAAATTTATCTCCGTAAGAAAAGCTCGTGACTAGGTGGTGCATAAAGTTTGTTGTTAAGAAACTCAATGTATATCCAATTTGCCCGATTCTTCAAAGTCTTACAATTCAAATTGAGAAGTTGAACAACTTATGCAATTTCCTAGCAACACAAATTAATTGAAATAATTTGGGCGTTGTGCACAAAAGTAAACATTTTGGGCTCGGCTCAGTCAATCTAAATTCCATTTTGACCTCCAAACAATAACTAACTGAGATTTGATTTGGATAAGTACCGTCAGACCCAACGGGGCAAATGTTGACCCCAACTCCTTTCACAGCCACCATCCATTATTACAAAATCAATTTTTTTTGGTCATTGATGCGCTCGTCCCCGAACCCAACCAGCTATTAGTTGGGTCACCAACAAGTCCCCGACCCAACTAGCTATTAGTTGGGTCACCAACAAGCTGCCAGGGGAAAACAAATTAAGCTAGCACCAACTGCGGCTCCAGCTCTTGCGCGGTGCAAAAAAAATAAAGGAAACATAAAAATATTGCTAGCTAGGGATTTCAATGGAACATTTCAACACAAAGAAAAAATAAAATGTTGCTTGCTAGGGACTTTAATGGAACATTTCAACTCTACTGACAAATAGATCCAATTTAACAACTGAAAATGCAGATTGTTTTTACTCCGGTATAAGGGCCGCCGGGTCGCTGCAGTTGAATGTAAATCAAAACAGAATAAAATGAAAAATCAAACATGGAATTTGTTGTCGACAGCATAACTCTTGCTTCTGGGATACACAAATTTCTCAGCCTTCTTCACACTAGCATCCCCATCACAATTCTCCCCTTCTTCATCAATCCTACCCATCCCAACACTAACGCTTCTCGGCACCCCCGATTTCGCCACCGTCTGCCGTTGCTGTCTCAGATGCTGTTGAATGAACAATTCCAATTCCGCCTTTGTGATCTCGTTACTGTTGGTGGAGTTTGCCCTAATCAGCTCCCGTAGATCGTCTCTGTCGGCGGAGTTGTACGATTGAGCGCTGAAGCTGCGGGGCAAAACGTAGGCTTGACTGGCGCCTGGGCCGCCGATCACTCCTCGGCCGTAAACGCTGGGGTTGCCGCAATCGGTGATGCTTTTAACGTAGAAATCTCTGGCTTTTAATAATGCTCTGTAGGGTAATGTAACGAGTCTTAACACTCTGTTTGAATTTCCTGCTTTGCTCCTCATTTTTTTTAAAATCTGAAATAGAAAAGAGGGAATTTCAGATGCGGAGAAGAAGGGTTTATATATAAAGAAGGCTTGAAAGATTCAATAGGGACCGTATAATTTTGTAAAAAAAGAAAAAGAAAAAAGGGGACCGTATAATTAATGGATTCCTTAAGAAAGATTTTTGCCTACCAATATACTCCTCCGTCCCATAACAAGCGATGCAGTTACTGTTTCGCACGAAAATTAAGGAAAAAGTGAAAAGGTTGATGTGTTATGAGTGTAAATAGTTGAGTAGGAGAGAGAATGAGTGGAGAGAATAGTAAATTATAATGGTGTTGTGAGTATTATAATAATGTAGGAGAGAGAATGAGTGAAGGAAATAGTAAAGATTCTTTTCCATTTTAGAAAATGGGACTTATCAGTGAGACGCCCAAAATGACAAAGTGTATCGCATGTTATGGGACGGAGGGAGTATAGGGGATTGAGTGTGAGACAGAGATGATTTTTGATAATGGGTTTGGACTAGTGGGATTGAGTTGGAAAGGTTTCTTAATGGAGACAACGGAGGTGGGCTAAATATTATATTAATTTTATTAATTAAGATAAGATAAGAGCGACAAGTAGTGAAAGAGAAATTTTTTAAAAAAGGAGAAATGAATTGGACAAAATATTTTTGGGGAAATGACAAATTAGGGTCCGAAATTTAAATGGTGTGTGTCAATCTTGGTCTGATATTCCAATTTTGACAATTTAAGATCCAAAGTTAATAAATGTTAGTTCAGTTAGGGGTCTTTGGACGAAAATGCTAACAAAATCTAGTTAGTCACACATATTTTACACATGCACTTAAATGTGGTTTGTTTGGATTTTTCGCATGAATATTTCGTCATTTCACAAAAATAAATTATTTGAAAATCTAAAAATATAATTTATCATAAATAAAAACATATTTTGAATATTAGAAAATAATTTTCAAAACTAGTTTAACAAAAAATATCATTTACAAAAAATGTTTATTTTATACGAAGCTTTTATCCATTTTTATAAATAAAAAAGCATAATAATTTTAAAAATTAAAATTTTATTAGTTAAATTGTTTTGAAAATTACTTTTAAAAATGAGTTTTCTAATGCTTTTATCTTTTAAACAATACAAAAAGAAAAAAGTAAATTCTAACAAAGAATCTATAGTATAAATTAAGGGTGTCCACCTCATCCAAAGGAACAGTTTTATGAACAGTTTCGTCTGGCGAAATTCCCATTTCACCCTCACTATTTTGTCCATTTCCCATTTTGCTCTTAAAAAAAAAAAAATTAATTAAAAATAAATTTTAAAAAATAAAAAAATCGTGGCCTTGGACACGGAACACCAAACCCATCATGTACATGTTCATTCCCATATTCCCCCACTTCAACTTCTCCAAACCACCCTTCTCTTCCTTCTTCCATTCCCCCCCGATCAGCCAACTTGACCCACATTCTAAGTCACCACCCTCCTTCGTCCCCTCCCCGCCTTTCCTCCGCCTTCCCCTACCCTCTATCTACCCTTTTTCCCCTTCCGTCGCCCTCTATTCGCCCTTCTCCCCAAGTCCGCCCTCCTCCACTACCCTTGTTATTCATGTGATCCCTTTCTTTTTCCCATGTTCTCCCTTCTCCAATTTCTGACCAATCAAATGTTATGGGAAATATTGAATTTCGATGCTTCTTTTTTTCAATCTTTAATGTTAATGGTGGTGGTTGCCATATTTTTAAAGAATTGGAGGGGGAGGTGATGGTGGCCGAATTTTTTAAGAATGGCGGTGGCAAATTTTTAAAGAATTGGTGTTCGTTGGATTTTAAAAGTACCGGAGATAGTGGTTTTTTTTAACTAGTGGGTGAACTTAACCATATCTTCATGTGAAAGGACGAAAAACCTCATGCAAAAGATTGAAATAAACACAATTAAGTGCATGTACGTACACGTGTAATGCACGTGTGACATAACTTGATTTTATTTGCATTTTAATCCAAAACCATCAACTTAATTAACATCGTTAACTTTAAACACTAAATTGACACAATTGAAACATCAGACCCCGATTGACCATGCCTAATCTTTTGGACCCTAATTTCTCATTTCCCCAACATTTTTAACCTTCTATACATAGTATTTCACAACATTTTAGTTTCTCTCAATTAACTTTACAATGTTATTTTTGTGCTAATAAATAAAACGTGATTTTCTTTAGCATATTTGTCAATTTCTTTAAACAATTTTTATTCAAGAGTTAATTTTCGACAAAATTATAAAACAAATTTCATCCAAAAGTTATTTGTACATTACATGACAAATGACAGAACGTTTTTATTAGAAATTTTTTATAGAGTAAGTTTTGGGAGAAACCAATTTCTTCATAAATTATAAAAAGTCCAATTTTTTTCAACTTGCAAATATTTGACGAATATAAGATCAGTTTAAAAAAATAGGACTTTTTATAACTTAGGGAGAAACTAGTTTCCCCCAAAATATTGTGTTTTTTATATGGGCGTAAGAAAATGTACATTTTGAGATAAAGTACAACACAATAATGAGCATTGCAACACTCGTAAATATTAAAATGTCTATAATACCCTTTAAAATTTGTTAAGTAACGTGGTTTGTTAAAGTAGACTGAAGTAATTTTGAAAGGAATTTCTTTTTAAAAAAAGTTAAATTATTATTTAGATTGAAAGTTATGAGTCCCTTTTCATATGTAGCGAAATTGAAAACGTCAATATTCAGAATAATAAATTAAAGTACGTGGGTGAACAAATGACGTAAAAAAAGACACTATTAGATCGCAAAGAATATTTAAATAAAAAAAAAACAGTCTTATTTAATAATGAAAGTAGTAGCTAGAAGCCAATACAATTATTGAATATTAACGTTGCATACTAATTTTAGTAGGGATGTGGCAGCCTGATGGTGATGGGCTTGTTTTGGTGCTCCAAAATTCCACGAACCCGTTGGCCAAGTCTGAAAAATAAATATTCTTGTCATAATATCAGCAAGCTGGTCATTATCAGAAATGTGCTGCACACGAAAAAAGCCAGACAGAACTTGTTCACGAACAAAGTGAAATGAGAAAGCCACATGTTTCATCCGAGAGTGAAAAACTGGGTTTGCTGAATAAGTGGTAACCCCAAGATTGTCACAGTAGATAACTGGCGGAGAGGATAGAGAAATACCGAGCTCAATAAGCAGGTTCCGAACCCAAGTAATCTCAGCGGCGATGTCAGCAACGGCACAAAATTCTTCTCGAAGCGGCCCCACTTCTCTCTCACATAGGTGATTTCTTAAAGGTAACCCGTATTATCCAGCTCGAATTTCGACGCTTAAGAATCAAGTTTACTTTTATACTTACAACACCAATCATCTTACTATTTTCTACCTCACTTTTTCTCTTCTACCTCACTTTTTATACTCACAACACTTGTATCACTTACACATTTTTCTAATTTTCGTGCAAAATCCATTTGTGAAATTTTATATGGGACGGTCGGAGTATGTAATTGGTTATGTATTGAAGAATTAACTAAAGTTTAGAAAGAAACCAGTTGTTTACCACCAAAATGAACAAGGAAATAAATAAAGCAGCATGAGCCAATAGATTAATTAAACTAAGAGGAAGGTTAATCATGTGAACAATATCATATCAACCAAACATAGCTGAAAACAATGGGCAACCCCACAGGAACAGGACAGCCTACCACATGCGCTAATTAAACAAAATGTTTAAAGCACTGAGTTCAATTCAAATATCTTGAATTTCTTAGGCACATAAATTGTTTATCCCATTTAACCATTCATTCATGTTTAATTTCTATTAGCACATAACATTACTGATGATGATGATGACATCACTTTTATATTCAGATTACATTCTACAAAGTAAGATTATCCCCCGCATTTATGGTGTTTCGAAGGATAATCTGACTTTGTAGAATGTAATCTGAATATAAAAGTGACGTCATCATCAGTAAACAAGCTCGCTCAGTTCATGTAGAATCCCCAATCACCTCACTGGGTTGCTCTCAAGCGGCTCATCCGCTACCTTCATGGCACTATGCACTTGGGTCTTCAGATTTACTCTCAGTCTCCTCTTCATGCCTTCTGTGATGCGGATTGGGCTGGTGACAAGAATGATTTTGTATCCACTTCCGATTTCTTTGTTTACCTCGGACACAACCCGGTTAGTTGGTCCTCCCATAAACAACGTGCCCTTGCCCGCTCTACTACTGAGGCCGAATTTTGTGCCGTTGCTAACACCGCCGCTGAGATTACTTGGGTTCGGAACCTGCTTATTGAGCTCGGTATTTCTCTATCATTTCCGCCAGTTATCTACTGTGACAATCTTGGGGCTACCAAACCCAGTTTTTCACTCTCGGATGAAACATGTGGCTCTCTTATTTCACTTTGTTCGTGAACAAGTTCAGTCTGACTCTCTCCGTGTGCATCACATTTCTGGTAATGACCAGCTTGCTGATATTCTGACAAAATCGCTCCCTCGTCTACGCTTCGATCAATTCATTTTCAAGATTGGTCTTCTCCACGGATCGTCCATTTTGCGGAGGCGTATTAAGGAAACTACTCCTTAAGTTTCCTAAGTTATTTGTTTGACTTTCTCTAGATTATTCTTTGCAAATATTCTCATGTATTTAAATTAGGCAACTAAATATTTGTATTGTGATTAGAATAAGAAAACTATTTTTTCTTATTAGAATAGGACTCCCTCTTGTCTATATATTTGGAGCTTGTGAATAAATAACCTAAGAATTTTCCAATTCTCATAAAAATAGAAATAATATGTCTAGAAAAATAGGGAATTACGCATAACAACATCCACCACATCATTAACTAAATGATTGTCTCTTGCATTTCAGATCGACTTGTGCAAACTCTAAGATAGATAACATAAATGTTTAAGGTATGCACTCATTGTACAACATTGTTCATCACGCTCAATCTCAGTTATGGGAAAACTGTTGGTGTAATGCCCTAGGCGTTTAGTTATGTTTGACTTATAATTTAATACCGTTATGTAATCGTCTTTATCGTTTATTATAGAGAATATTTATTTGGTTTATTATATGTTTTGCATATTTATTATAATAACATGCGTCCCTAGTTATTGTGAATAACTAGTATAAGTTGGTAATAGATAATCATAAAAAAATGATTATATACTATATGCATATATACATAGTCAAAGAGAGTGTTTTTTTTCTTTTGTAAAAGACAATTAAGTATCATGTATCGTATGTGATAAAAAAATAATTTGTAGTGATAAATATGATGAATAAAAAATATTTATTTAGGAATGAAGAATGAAAATTAATTCATAATTAAAGAGATTTTTTATAATTTTTGTATTAGATGACGCCACAAATTTATGGTGTTTCGAAGGAGTAAATTTGTGGCGTCATCTATTACTAATACGAAAATTATAAAAAATCTCTTTAATTATGAATTAATTTTCATTCTTCATTCCTAAATAAATATTTTTTATTCATCATATTTATCACTACAAATTATTTTTTTATCACATACGATACATGTTTACTTAATTGTCTTTTACAAAGAAAAAAAAACACACTCTCTTTGACTTTGACTATGTATATATGCATATGTATATAGTACTTAGTAAAATCCACATATTTTTATAGTTGAATCAATTCATCAAACCTTACTCTTATACTTTTAATTATCACTCGTTTCATGGTTAAAAAAATATAAAAATATGACTCGTTTGCATAAGAGTTCACTATTCCATTTAAATAATTTATCTTGACTAATTAAGCATCAATTATATTTAATAATTAAGCATAAAAAATGACTAGTTTGCATAAGAGTTCGCAATAGACATTAACATTATGATTAATTAGTCAGAAATATAAGGGGAAGAAGGTTGGATTCTATCCTAACCGGCATTGCATAATGGAGTATTCTATTGCCTCCAAAACAGTGGTTCAATTGTAAAGCTAGGTCTCCGTTGAAATAGAGTCCAATCGAATTGCTAGGCTTAATAATAAGGAACAAACAGAGAGTCAAAAATAGGTTGGCACGGTAAGTGCGTAAGAATTTTTGAGTGTATATTGGGCAACAAAAATCATAACCATGATTGAAACAGTGGGCAAACCATAAAGCTGACTGATGGGTGCTGCTGATTCTGATAGCCAGAATCATGGTCATTTAAACTACGGACAAATCATGAAACTGGTTGGTAGGTATTCTACTTCAAATTTCTATTTGTTGTTAAAGAATAATGGTGAGTCGGAAAGTTATGCGGAGGCTAGTTATAGTGAGCTTAGAGACAAATGGAAAGCTGTGATGGATGATGAGATGGACTCATTGATAGTCAATGATACTTGGGAGTTAGTAAGGCTTCCTGAGGGGAAACGGACATTGCATAACAAGTGGGTTTACAAGATCAAGAAGGAGGCAAATGGCAAAATTCGTTACAAGGCAAGGTTGGTTGTAAAGGGTTTTGAAGAGAAGTATGTGATTGACTACATAGAGATCTTCGCTCCGATTGTTAAGATGACTACTATTAGAATAGTTTTGAGTTTAGTAATTGTAGAGAACTTGTTGTTAGAGCAAATGAATGTAAAGACGGCCTTTTTTCATGTGGATTTGGAGGAGGTAATTTACATGGTACAGTTACATGGTTATATGTCTAAGAGTGATGAAAAGTTGGTTTGCATATTGAAGAAGAGCTTGTATGGCCTGAAACAAGCTCCTCGACAGTGGTACAAGAAGTTCGATGGATTCATGCATGACATTCAGTTTGTTAGATACGAGGCGGATCATTGTTACTACTTCAAAAAGTTTGACAACGGGTACATAATCTTGCTTTTATATGTGGACGACATGTTAATAGCGGGCTCTAGTGATAGAGAGGTAAATAGATTGAAGGGACAGTTTTCAGAACGCTTTAAAATGAAGGATTTGGGGGAGACCAATCAGATTTTGAGTATGCGGATTGTCCAGGACAGAAAGGCAGGGAAGTTGTTTCTTTCGAAGTCTGAATATGTCAAGAAGGCATTGGGGAGATTCGGTATGGAAGGAGCAAAGCTAATGAGTACACCATTTGGTAACCATTTTAAGCTATCTAACAAGGACTCACATAGGGACAATGATGTCGTACACGTGGAGATGCTTCAAGACAGATCTGGAGAGGAAGGCCACGAAGGTGAGGGTTCTGAACAGGTGCGCGCCCGCGCAAGGACTAAGGGCGGCCGCACAGGTGAAGTTCTAAGTGAAGGAAAAGTTTCTGTACAAATGGGCGACCGCGCATCGTGGGAGGACGACCGCGCAGGTGAAGTATTACGCAAAGGAAAATTTTCTGGACAAATGGGCGGCCGCGCAGCTTGAGTGGGCGACCGCGCATGTGACGGGAGTTTACAGCAGTTTTAAAATTATTTTCTGTTTTGAACAAGTAAAGTAGGGGTATTTTGGGGATTGTTTTATATTTCGTTTTATTAGGTTACAACTTATTTGCTTAAGTATAAATACTCTTAGGGTTTATTTTTTAGGGAGACCTTTTATCAATTGAATTTCAGTTTGCATCTTGCAAAACCTTGGTCAATTTTATTGGCTTGCAGAAGATCTTCCTTGGGAGTTCTTGTTACCTAAGGAATTGCGATTCCTTGCAGAAGGTTTTGATTTCGATCAAGCCTTGGTTACTATTCCGCTGCGTTACTTTACATCAGTTGGTATCAGAAATCGGACGATCTTAGGGTTCTCTGACGAAGTGATGACTAACGATGGGGGAAACAACGTCGACATCACTGCTATCCTTGAGAGTATGCGGTTAGACGGAGAGCGTCGTGATCAACAACATGCGAAACTATTGGCGTCTTTGGTGCAGTTGCGGGTAGGTGGTGGCGGTGATGCCAACCCACGAAATCGGGCTAGTCCTCGCGGGGAAAATCTCCACCGTGATGATCCGATGGACGGGGATGTTTCGGATAATGATGAAGCTGAGGCCAGGGCAGCGCCTCCTCAAGACCAACGTCCTAAGATTAGGGCGGATATTCCGGTCTTTAATGGTGAGTTATCTATTGAAGAATTTTTGGATTGGCTTTCGAAGGTTGAAAAATTCTTTCGTTTGATGCGTATTGAAGAAGATAGAAAAGTTCCATATGTTGCTTATAAATTGCGTGCTGGTGCATCTGCATGGTGGGATCAATTTTCTAGACAGAGGATGCGTGAAGGGCAACCCGAGATTCGTTATTGGAACCATATGAAGAGAGAGTTAAGGGATCGTTTTCTTCCACGAGATCATGATCAGGATCTCTATATGAAATTTTTGTCTTGTAAGCAAGGTAGTAGAACAGTTGAAGAATATGCTCATGATTTTCATGCACAGTCGGCATGCACTGATTTATATGAAACAAATTCACAGATGATTAATAGATTTATTTCAGGTCTTCGGGTGAATATAAAACATCATATAGAATTGTTTACTACCTACTCTTTGAACGAAGCTATTTCGGGTGGCAAGGGCCAATTGTCGGGTGCTAATGTCGATGGAGGCAAGGAGATTTCTCAAGTTGCGGGTCCTAAGATTGATGATGGCAAGAGGACTACAACTCCGGCTCCTGCGCAAAACCCACTGGCTCGTCGAAACACCAACACACAAGGTAATAATCCTTATGCAAAACATTATGGGGATAAATGTTTTAGGTGTAACCAACCAGGGCACATTTCCAATAATTGTCCGCAACGGAGGGGAGTTAATATGGTGGAGCGCGATGAGTATGATGATGAGGAGAATGAGGAGGATGGTGAGGTGGTTTATATAGATCCTAATGGGGATGATGACGAAGGGGACGAGCACGAGTCTTACGTGGTCCGGAAGCTTATGTTGACTACTCCTGCGGAGGAAGCTAATCCAGAGCGACACAACATTTTTCGCACCAATGGGAAGGTCAATGATTTTGCGGCTATGATAATCGTTGATAGCGGTAGCAGTGAAAACCTAGTGGCTCGTGGTTTGGTGGAGAAATTGAAGCTCGAGGTACGCAAGCATCCTACTCCTTACACTGTGGGGTGGATTAACAATGTTGGCACTATCAAGGTACATGAGCAATGTCTTATTTCTTTTTCTATTGGTAGTTATAAGGATGATGCTTTATGTGATATAGTAGATATGACTGCATGCCATTTATTGTTGGGTAGACCTTGGCAATATGATCTTGGTGTTGTGCATAATGGGCGGGAGAATTTTATTCGTTTTATGAAAGATGGGGTTCGTTTTCACTTACATGCTTTGAAAAGTGGTTCTAGGGGTAAATCGAAAGTGAAACCTACTGTCTCTTTGTGTACTGCCAATGAGTTTGTTGAGGATATTGTGGATGCTCCTTTTATGTTTGCGGTGGTGCAAAAAGGAGTATTGGGACAGGTTAGTTTGGTTCCTACATCTTTGCAGTCATTATTAGATGAATATCGTGATGTTATGCCTGACGAGCTTCCTGCAGGGTTACCTCCCTTGCGTAATATACAACATAATATTGATTTGGTGCCAGGTGCTTCTTTGCCTAATCTCCCACATTACAGGATGAGTCCTCAGAACATGAGATTTTGCGTGAACAGGTGGAAGATTTGTTGAAGAAGGGTTATATACAGGAAAGTATGAGTCCATGTGCAGTCCCGGCTCTACTTGTTCCTAAGAAGGATGGTACTTGGCGGATGTGTGTGGATAGTAGGGCAATCAACAAAATTACTGTTAAATACAGGTTTCCTATTCCTCGTTTGGATGACATGTTGGATATGCTTAACCGTTCCAAGGTGTTCTCTAAAATTGATTTGAAGAGTGGTTATCATCAGGTTCGTGTTAGACCGGGGGATGAGTGGAAGAACGCTTTCAAGACTAAAGAAGGGTTGTATGAGTGGTTGGTGATGCCATTCGGGTTGTCGAATGCTCCTAGTACCTTTATGAGATTGATGCATCAAGTGTTGAAACCTTACAATGGTAAATTTTTGGTGGTTTACTTTGATGATATTTTGATTTATAGTAGGTCGGAGGAGGAGCATATTGAGCATCTTCGGGCGGTTCTGCAAACTCTGAAGAACAATGAATTGTATGTGAATCTCAAAAAGTGCAGTTTTATGCTTGATCATTTGTTGTTCTTGGGTTATATTGTTTCTGCAGATGGTATTCGGGTGGACGAGGACAAAGTGCGTGCTATTCGTGATTGGCCTACACCAACGACGGTCAGTGAGGTTCGTAGTTTTCATGGCCTTGCCACTTTTTATCGTCGTTTTATATGGAATTTTAGTACTATTATGGCTCCAATTACTGAATGTATGAAGAAAGGGAAGTTTCTTTGGAATGATGAGGCGACAACTAGCTTTGCTTTGATCAAAGAAAAATTGTCTAGTGCACCTTTGCTAGTTTTACCCGACTTTTCTAAACCTTTCGAATTGGAGACGGATGCTTTGGTGGTTGGTATAGGGGCTCTTTTGCTTCAAGGCAAGAAACCGGTTGCTTTCATGAGTCAGAAGTTGGAGGAAGCTAAGCGGAAGTGGACTTTTTATGAGCTTGAATTCTACGCGGTGGTTCAGGCTATCAAGCATTGGGAGCAGTATTTATTGCAGCGTGAGTTCATTCTTCATACCGATCTTGAGGCCTTGAAGTACATGAATGGTAAGAAGCCGCTTAATCGTATGCATGCTTGTTGGGTTGCTTATTTGCAGCAGTTCACTTTTGTTATTAAACACAAGAGTGGACAACATAATAAGGTAGCGGATGCCTTGAGTGGAAGGGTGAATTTATTGGTGACAATGGAGAATGTAGTTGTGGGTTTTGACTGTTTGAAGGCTTTGTATGCGACTGATGAAGATTTTGCAGATGAGTGGGCAAAGTGCAGAGATGGAATCCTGTTGGGTTGTTTTTCTTGCAGGATGATTTCTTGTTCTATATGGATAAATTATGTATTCCGTATGGTTCTGTTCGTGAAAGTCTTATTGCAGAGATTCACAAGAAGGGGCATTATGGGAGAGACAAGACGGTGGAGCTCATTGCGAAGAAGTATTATTGGCCACATCTTCGTCGGGATACGCACAGATTTGTTCAAAAGTGTATGGATTGTCAGATCAACAAGGGGCAGTCTCAAAATACGGGTTTGTATACTCCTCTGCCAATTCCGGATGGGCCTTGGGAGGATATTTCTATGGATTTTGTGCTTGGGCTTCCGAGGACGCAACGTGCCAATGACTCTGTTTTGGTGGTGGTGGATCATTTCTTTAAGATGTCTCACTTTATTCCTTGTAGAAAGACTCATGATGCTTCTCACATTGCGGGTTTATTCTTTAAGGAGGTTATCCGTCTACATGGGATCCCGAAGTCTATTACATCCGACCGAGATACTAAATTTCTTAGTCATTTTTGGCGTACTTTATGGCGTATTTTTCAGACAGATTTGCAGTTTAGTAGTTCTTTTCATCCGCAGACTGATGGCCAGACGGAGGTGGTGAATAGGACCATGGGTTCTATGATTCGTTGTTTATGTGGTGAGTATACGAAGAAGTGGGATTTGGCCTTATCAACGGCTGAATTTGCATTTAACAACATGACGAACCGAACGACGAAGAAGACTCCTTTTGAGATTGTTTATCAACGGCCTCCTAAGTATACTCTTGACTTGATTCCTTTGCCTAGAGTTCCGGGGTATAGTATTGTGGCTGAAAATATGGCAGAGATTATTGATGCGATTCAGACAGAAGTCAAGAAGAACATTGAAGCGTCAAATGCCAAATATAAGGAGATAGCGGATAAGCGGCGTCGTTTGAAGGTATTTGCTATTGTTGACTTGGTGATGGTTCACTTGCGTAAGGAACGGATTCCATAAGGGACTTATTACAAGCTTCACCCCAAGAAGATTGGACCTTACCGGATATTGAAGAAGATTAATGACAACGCTTATGTTGTAGATTTGCCCGAGGGGTGGAATATTTCTAACACTTTTAATGTTTCGGATTTAGTGGAATTTCACCCAGATGTTCCCCTTTATTTAGATATGGATTCGGGGACAAATCCTTTTGAAGTGGGGGCGAATGATGTCGTACACGTGGAGATGCTTCAAGACAGGTTTGGAGAGGAAGGCCACGAAGGTGAGGGTTCTGAACAGGTGCGCGCCCGCGCAAGGACTAAGGGCGGCCGCACAGGTGAAGTTGTAAGCGAAGGAAAAGTTTCTGTACAAATGGGCGACCGCGCATCGTGGGAGGGCGACCGCGCAGGTGAAGTATTACGCAAAGGAAAAGTTTCTTGACAAATGGGCGACCGCGCATGTGACGGGAGTTTACAGCAGTTTTAAAATTCTTTTCTGTTTTGAACAAGTAAAGTAGGGGTATTTTAGGGATTGTTTTATATTTCGTTTAATTAGGTTACAACTTATTTTCTAAGTATAAATACTCTTAGGGTTTATTTTTTAGGGAGACCTTTTATCAATTGAATTTCAGTTTGCATCTTGCAAAACCTTGGTCAATTTTATTGGCTTGCAAAAGATCTTCCTTGGAAGTTCTTGTTACCTAAGGAATTGCGATTCCTTGCAGAAGGTTTTGATTTCGATCAAGCCTTGGTTACTATTCCGCTGCGTTACTTTACATCAGACAAGGAGGAGTGTGCTCAGATGGAAAATACTTCATATGCTTCGTAGTGGGGAGTCTAATGTATGTCATAGTGTGTACAAGGTCAGATATCGCTCATGCGGTGAGAGTAGTCAGTCGGTTCATGGGTAATCCAGTAAATCAACATTGGGAAACGGTTAAATGGATCCTAAGGTACTTGAGGGGTACTACTGGTATGGCCTTATGTTTCGCAGGCAAGGGTGTCGAGTTAGCGGGTTATGTGGATACGAATTTAGCATCAAGTGATCTTGATACGGGTTATGTGTTTACATTGGGTGGTATGGAAATTTCATGGGCTTCTAAGTTGCAAAAGATCGTCGCAGAGTCGACTGCTGAAGCAGAATATGTAGAAGTGACTATGGCAAGCAAGGAGATAGTATGGTTGAAGAGTTTCTTGAGTGATCATGGGAAGGGTCAGAGTAATAATGTGTTATACAGTGATAGTCAGAGTGCTATTCATCTTGCAAAAAATCCAGCTTTTCATTCTAGAACGAAGCACATTGAGTTGATGTTTCATTACATCAGTTACCTCTTGTAGCGGAAGATCTTAAAGCTTGAGAAGAATCAAGTATCGGAGAACCCGACTGACATGTTGACAAAGCTTGTGAACCTTGATAAGTTGAAGTTATGCATAGCTTCAACTGGGCTTGAAAACTAGGAGAGGAGGTCGGCACTGCCATGATCGAGGTGAGCAAGGAGCCACCAAGAACGAGTTGATGGGAACGAATATGAGGCTTGATACAGTTGATCTATAGGTGGTAGATTATTGGGATAGAGTCCAATCGGATTACTAGACTTAATAATAAGGAAGGAACAATGCACGGGAGCCAAAAATAGATTGGCACTATAAGTGCGTAAGGATTTTTGGGTGTATATTGGGCAGTAAGGATTGGACAGCAAAATCATGGACATGGTTGAAACCATGGGCAGGCCATGAAGCTAGCTGATGGGTGCTGCTGATTTTGACAGCCAGAATCATGGCCAGGCCATGAAACTAGCTGATCTAATTTCAGGAAGAAATCCTGGGTCAGGCCGAATTGATTAAATTCAGGATTTCCATAATATCTAAGGTTTAGGACTGTTCCACGTAAAGCCGTCAATTTGGATTGGGCCCATCGGGCCAGCCCGCCCCGCAATACAATAAGGGTGGGTTGGGTTTTAAAACTACTAACCCAAATAAAAGTGGGCCAATTTGGGCTGGCACATATTGGTGCGGGCCAAAACGGGTTCGGGGTGGGCCAGCCCACTATATTTTTTATATTTTTTTCGCCACAAAATAACGTCATTTTTAAGTGGAAATTCTGGGGCTACATCGACTTTGTGAACTCAATCCGTGAATCGTTAAGTGAGAGAGACTCGAGAGAAGTAGAGAACAGAAACGGAGAAACCCTAAGGATATGCCGCCGCCCTCGTCGTCGTTTCCATCGCCGTCGGTGCACTCCATCACGATCACTAATTCGTTGTCGTTACTGTCTCCGATCCACACACATGTATCTCTCTCTCTTTCTATCTTCATTCTTATGATATGAATCATGATTTATCTGTATTTGTTTCTAACAATTTGTGTAAAGTTTACTTATGTTGTATGATTGAAAATTAGTTTATATTGATATGAATCTTTGTTTATGTTTGTTTGACTGTTATGATTTTTGTTATCTTTTGAAATATTAGTGTGTTTGACAGTTTGTGTTTGTTTTACTATTATGATTTTTTATTTTTTGGTATCAGTTATTCACAATTTCGAGTCCAAATTTCCTTTATTTGATTGGCCCACATGTCCCGCCTGACCCACCAACCCAAGGTGGGTTGGATTGGGATGACGTATTTTCAGCCCGCCATAAATTTGGGCTAGCCAGCCCCGCCCCGTTTAATGGCGGGCTTTGGCGGGTTGGGCCTGCCCCGCCCCGCCAACCCGTATTGACAGCTCTAGTTACAGGTCAAGTATATAAGCAATGTTTCACCGTCAAACTTGTAGTATCTCATATTTTACATATTATAGTGCAAGATCATGGCTTATTAGTGTCAACCAGATGTAGCCAATTAATTTGTAAGTTGGGTAAACAATTTTTTTGTGTTCTTTATCGATTTGATTGCGTATTTTTATTTATGTTGTGTGCGTGGATGAATTGTATTATCTTAAATTACTTGACAAGAATTGGGATCAATTCTCTATCAGCCTCACTTTAAATAAGTGTCATGATTTGATTTTTATTATCGCATTTTGTGCATCCATTTTATATACTAGTAGAAGGTTGATAGGCTATCCTACTCTATATATAAATTGGACTCTTGGTCTCAATACTATAACATTTCTTAAACTATTTAACAAGACAAATATAGAAAGCAAATTCAAAACTTGATATTTACACAAAAACCAGTTGATCAATAATTCAATTATTCAGCCATCTGTCAATACTGTAAGATTTTGAAAAGCCCTTTGGCTTGTTTATTCACATCATGCACATATATATAGTTACAATGAGTGAATCCTAATTATACAAGGATTGTAAATCCCAACTATACATGGAGAATAATATAGTTTCCTAATCTATGAGTTTGATAATATATTCCAAATACAAGAAGGAAAGATAGATTAGGAAACTTCAACATATTTCCAAAACTGAACAGGAACTGAAGAGGGCCGAGGCGGGCGCCTGGCAAGCTGAGACATGGGCCGAGGGAGCAAGGCCAAGAGGCGGCCGCCTGAGATGGTCCGAGGCGTGTGCCTCAGATGCAGAAGGTTCAGCTTTGGTTTCCTTGTGATGAGGCGGGCGCATGGTTAGGGCTGGGGCGGGCGCCTCATTGACAGTGTCTTCAACCTTGGATTTGTTTCCTTCCTTGACGTCTATAGCTTCATCCTTAATACGCCCCCGCAAGATGGACGATCCGTAGAGAAGGCCAATCTTGGATATAAGATGTTGGAAGCGTATACGAGGCAGTGGTTTTGTCAGAACATCGGCTAGTTGGTCCGAGCCAGCAATATGTTGCACGCGAAGAGAATCAGACTGAATTTGCTCACGAACAAAGTGAAATGAGAGAGCCACGTGTTTCATGCGAGAGTGGAAGACCGGGTTTGCAGAGTAGGTAGTGGCACCAAGGTTATCACAGTAAATCACAGGTGTAGTGGATGATGGAAATCCAAGCTCAGTAAGTAAGTTCCCAACCCAAGTAAGTTCAGCTGCGGTGTCTGCGATAGCCCGGAATTCGGCTTCAGTGGTGGACCTTGCAAGGGCACGTTGTTTTCGGGAAGACCAAGTGACCGGGTTTTTGCCCAGATAGACAAGCCAGCCAGAAGTGGATACAAAATCATCTTTGTCTCCAGCCCAATTCGCATAACAGAATGCATGAATAGAGGGAGGAGACCTCGCAAAAATCTGAAGACCAAGGTGCATGGTGCCATGAAGACAGCGTAGAAGACGCTTCAAGGCAACCCAGTGAGAAGATTGGAGGTTTTGCATGAATTGCGCAAGCTTGTTGACCGAGAAGGCAATGTCGGGACGAGTGAATGATAAGTACTGAAGTCCACCAACGATAGCACGATAGGAAGTAGGGTCAACAGCTGGAGTGGCAGTTGATCGTGTGAGGGGAGGTGAAGCTACCATGGGAGTGGGAAGCGGCTTGCAGTCAATCATGTTGTGACGGGAGAGAAGGTCATGGATGTATTTGGTTTGGGAGAGGAGGATCCCGTTATGGTTAGGAACAACTTCAACACCCAAGAAGTAGGACAAGGGGCCAAGGTCCTTAAGGGAGAACCGGTTGGATAGGTTGGAGATGAAAGACTGAAGGTGAGAGGGGGAAAGGCCGGTGACAATGATATCATCAACATAGACAAGTAGGTAAATTGGGGACGAAGATTTGTTGAAGATAAATAGAGAGGGATCGGCTAGGGAGGGTTGGAAGCCATATGTGGTGAGGTAGGTTTTGAGTTCTTGAAACCACGCCCGGGGAGCCTGTTTGAGACCATAGATTGCTTTTGACAAGCGACAAACAAAGGATGGGTTGGTGGAGTCCTCAAATCCGGGTGATTGTGTCATAAAAACAGTTTCAGAGAGAGTGCCTTGAAGGAAGGCGTTGTTGACATCAAGTTGGCGAAGAGGCCAATGGTTGGTTGTGGCAAGGGAGAGAAGTAGCCTGACTGTGGCTGGTTTGACAACGGGACTGAAGGTTTCGGTGTAGTCAACACCGGATTGTTGATGAAAACCATTGGCTACAAGTCGGGCCTTGTATTTCTAAATGGTGTTATCGGGGTTATATTTGACGCGAAAGACCCACTTGCATCCGACAATGTTATGGGCTGATGTGGATGGTACCAAGGACCAAGTGTTGTTGCGGGTTGGAATTCTTCAATCATGGCGTTACGCCAATGAGAAATGGATAGGGCTTGTTTGGTGGTGGTGGTGGGAAGGCTTATGGGAGAGGTTAGGAGGGATAGGTTGGCATACTTGGGGTTGGATTTGGTGATGCCATGGGAAAGTCTAGTGGTGATAGTACGGGTGGGAGGTGGAGGGGATGGAGGGTTGGGAGTGGGTATTGTAATATCAAGTTGAGTTGGGGTAGGGGGTTCATTAGGGGTGGATTGGGAGAGGGATGATTTGGGGAGGGAGGAGTTGGGGGAGGTAGAGGGGGTTGGGGTTGGGGGAGGTGGGATGGAGGGGGTGGTGTCTAAGATGGGGAGGAAAAGGGTGTGCCATTCAGAGGGAGGAGGAGCGGAAGCAGTGGGGGATGTGGTGGTGAGGGAGTTGTAAGGGAAAGTGGTTTCAACAAAGCGGACATGGCGGGAGGTGTAGACACGATGAGAGGTAGGATCAAGGTAGTAATACGCGCTTTGCGTGGGTGAGTAACCACGAAAATACAAGGGATGGATTTTGGGTCGAGTTTGTGGGTGGTGTATGGGCGAAGCCAGAGATAGCAGAGGCAACCAAAACTACGTAGCTTGGTGTAGTTTGGAGGGGAGCGGAAAAGGCGGAAGTCGGGGGAATCATTGTTTAGGGTGGGGGTAGGTAATCTGTTTATGAGGTAAGTGGCAGTGGTGAGAGCATAGGGCCAAAGGGTGAGGGGTAGGTTGGCATGGGAGAGAAGAGTGAGGCCGGTTTCCACAATGTGGCGGTGACGACGTTCGGCATACTCGTTGTGTTCAGGAGTGTGAGGGGGTGTAGTGAGGTGAGTGATGCCGTTTTGACCAAGAGTGGGTGTGAGTTTGAGATATTCACCCCCGTTATCGGAGTAGATTTGAATGATGGGACGTTTGAAGTATTTTTCGACTAGAGCTTTGAAGCGGAGGAAGGTGTTGTAGGTTTCAGATTTGTGTTTGAGGGGGTAAAACCAAATGTATTTAGTGAAGTGGTCGACAAAGATGACGTAGTATTTAAAGTTGTCAATTGAGTGAATTGGAGAGGTCCATAATCCTAAAATATGAGATAAAGGGGAGCATGTGAGACAAGAGTGGAAGATGCAAATGGCAGCTTGTGACTTTTATCAATAAAGCAAGAATTACAAGGGGGTAAACTAGAGGAAATAGATAAACTAAACTTGCTACGTAATAAACTAAGAACGGGGGAAGAGGGATGTCCTAATCTATGATGCCATAGCTGCGATGAGAGAGAGCTTGAATGAGCTTGAATGGGCGGAGGGTGCCAAATGTAGACGCCATCCTCAAGGTTTCCATGGATGAGTGTTTGACTCGTGGCTTTGTCCTTGATAAGAAAAGATGAATGTGAGAATTCAATGATGGCATTGTTGTCACGACAAAATTGAGAAACGGATAGAATATTACGAGTAATGAGATGGACATGTAAGACACTATTGAATTTAAGAAGAGAGGAGGATGTGGGGAGAGAGAAGGAACCTATGTGAGAGATCGGAAGAGTAGAACCGTCGCCGATGATGACGTCGTCACTGCCATTGTAGGGTGTGTGTAGGGCTAGGTTGGAGAGGTCATTGGTAATGTGATTGGTGGCACCGCTATCTATGACCCAAGAGGGAGGGGGAGAGGGGTTGTTGTAGGCGGTAGTGTGGGCTTGGGGATGTTGTTGATTGGGGAATTGGTTTTGGTTTGGGCGAGGGGGGATGTTGACGGTGGGGTGTTCACGTTTGAATTTGCGACATTGGGAGATGACATGGCCAATGTTGTGACAATATTGGCACTTGCCTTTGAATGGAAGGCGAGAGGGTGTGTGGGGGAAGAGGATGGCGAGGGGTGGGAGGGGCGGTAGTTGTTGATGCGGCTTGAGGATGGGTGGACTTGGGCTGTGAAGGCGGTGGTGGGGTTGGAGGAAGAGGGGCTGCCGGCCATTGGGAAGAAGGGGAGGGGCTGCCGAAAAGGGGAGGGATTTAGACTATGGATCTTTCTTGCTTTGATACCGTGTAAGATTTTGAAAAGCCCTTTGGCTTGTTTATTCACATTATGCACATATATATAGTTACAATGAGTGAATTCTAATTATACAAGGATTGTAAATCCCAACTATACATGGAGAATAATATAGTTTCCTAATCTATGAGTTTGATAATATATTCCAAATACAAGAAGGAAAGATAGATTAGGAAACTTCAACATGTTTCCAAAACTGAACAGGAACTGAAGAGGGCCGAGGCGGGCGCCTGGGTATGGGCCAGGCGGGCGCCTGGCAAGCCGAGATATGGGCCGAGGGAGCAAGGCCTTGAGGCGGCCTCCTGAGATGGTGCGAGGCGTGCGCCTCAGATGCACAAGGTTCAACTTTGGTTTCCTTGTGATGAGGCGGGCGCATGGTTAGGGCTGAGGCGGGCGCCTCATTGACAGTGTCTTCAACCTTGAATTTGTTTCCTTCCTTGACGCCTATAACTTCATCCTTAATAAATACTCGTACAAGTTGAACTTCCGCTACTCAATCTAGAAGCCTGCCAAATCTTAATATATTCTTCCTTCCACCAACCCTTATTTATCAATATCAAACTCTTTTATTAATTATTTATTGCATCGTATAATATAATTTGATATGCCAATATTTTTAGCAAAATGTTTTATTCTCTACTATACCCTAACTTTCATGATGCTCCTTTTTTTCTTGCACAAAACTCATAACCTGAAAGTTTCGTGTAGCTAGGAAACTTAGATCACGCAACAGGCAAAGGATGTGAGTACAGATGTGTCTCACAACTGTCCACACATCCACAGATAATGCAGCGGAATAAAATAAATAAAAGCAAATTAAATGCAATAACTCAAGAGTTATATACGCTTACTGATCTGTGTGATCAGCAAACTAGGCTTACGCCCAAAAACCTTTCACTATAAAAACTTTTGTTTCTTACAAAAACAAATAAGTGAAAAATTAAAATATGAAAATACTAAACAAGTTCTAATCACCTTCTACGATATGAACAACTCCCCTTTCCCAAGTAGGACTTATTCAATCAGAAGTAAAACAAGAGAACTTTATAAAAACCTAGATGTGAGTTACGGATGTAAGCTCACAACCTAAAATCAACAAGGACGTATGCTATGAAGTATGTGTGTTTTTCTCTCTAAAACCGTAGCTTCTCTTTGTGCTGAATGTCTTGTATTTATAGTGCACCATTGAGAAGATCTTCATGCAATCGACCTCTTCCTTTGTGAGAATCCTTTTCCTATATGAAAACATAAAACACACTCACAAGGAAATCAAATATTAGTAGGTTAGTCCTAATATAAAACTATGTACATAAATAAAAGATATTTACTATATTTACAATTCCTAGTCAAAGTAGAATACTTATAAATCTCCATGAAAGTTCCAAAATTTTCTTACCATAATAGAGATCCTTTTAAATAAGGAAACATAAATATGTTCCCAAAAACTCACTAAGCTTCAATCTCCCTATTTTGGACTTTCTCGTCAAAACCAAAGATTTATAACAAACACAATTTATGACCACAGAATATAGAAAAAACATAACTCCCCCTGAATGGATGTGTGTCCAGATGTGTATACACATCCACACATAAAAACTGCAAAATAAGAATTAGAACAGAATACCAGCAGTTCATTAAGCAAAAGCAAAAACCATTCAGCCATGTCCTAATTAAACTATTACAAACCATTGTTTAAAAACTAACAAACTAAAACAGAGAATTAAAAATGTTTTTAACAACCATCAACACAAAATAACCAAAAAACTTTTCTCCCCCTAAATCAAAGATCAAAATGTCTCCACTTAAATCCAAACTACGCTTGAGCAAAGAAAGAAGAAGAATAAAGATCATCCCACTTTTTATTTCCAGAGCTATCTCCCCCTTTTTGACTAGAAAGTTTTGCATGCCATCGAATGAGATTATCCCTAAGAGCTTTCAAATTGTTGGCATGGGCAATGGAGGCTTGAGCTTGAGCTTCTGCAGCTATAATTGCAAAGATCCGCATCCTTCATCTCGAAAGCAACAAAATTTTCTTCGTATGTGACATCGATGTGTCCACGTCTTCCATACCAAGCTCAGAACTGCACTCCAAAGGAAGATCCACATGTCTTTGCTTAGGGTCAAGCAGGGTCTTAGATTTCTTAAAGAGAGCAAAATTTTCAACAATTTCTTCTCCTTTTTCAGGTTTTACTCCATTGGCAATGAGGATTTGGAAAATCAAGGAAGGATAGGGTAAAGACCATTTCTTTGATGGAGACTCTCCATAATCACAAATCTTTCTAAAGATAAAGTCACCAAAATTAATGTGCTTCTTAATTCCCAATCTGTAAAGAAGCAAGGCTTGCACCCTAGTAACTGAGGTTTTGTTATTGGAGGGGCAAAGATTGGCAACAAGAATGGAGTGAAGAAAACAGTAAAGGGAAGATAAAGATCCACTTCCTAAATCCTTAGGCTTCACAGGCCAAGAGGTTACTTTGCCATGTGTAATGGCAGACACAAGTTCATCATCCTCAATAGAAACCAATTCATCCAAAAAATCATTCAACCCAAGCAAATCATTGATGACAGAAGGGGTAAAAGGGACAAACACTCCTCTAACATAGACAGTGGGAGGAGAGGAGTAGTTTTTATCTAATCCCTTAGGCAAATTGGCATAAAACTCATAAATCATTTTAGGATAGAAAGGAAGGGGATGGTCAACAGTTAAGAATAATCCTCTTTCCTCAAAGAATTTGTCCATCCCAAGCTTATTAAAAGTTTCCCTATCCCTTTTCATTTCTACAACAAAGGCTTTGGAAGAAATTAAGGCAAACCTATCAGATGCCTTTTTGGTTAAAAACTTCTTGGAAAAGGGTTTAGGGGCAGAGATAACAGAAACAGAAGATGACATACCCTGCTCAGCTTTCTTTCGAGTAGATGTGCGTCTAGATGTGGGCACATCCTTGGACACATCCTTCACAAGTGGAATGGAACATTGATGGATTCAATCTCGCTGTCATCGCATCGAGGAGTCTAATTCTTGGTCCTCTTTTTCTTGATCAAGCTCTTCTCTCCCTAGCTTGTAGTTCTCATCCGGGCAAGATCATCACTATCTCGAACTTGAACTAGATTCATCTTCAATTGGCTCTAAATCACCTCACCACCTTTTCTTTCCCCTCAAATCCATTAGGATATTAGCTAAGGGTACTTCATCATCAAAAGAAATAAGATCCTCAACAGGACTAGCAACTATAGTGGCAGAGGAATCTATAACAGGGGCAGACACATTATCCATATGAGGTGGAACCTCAACACAAGGTAATAGGATAATGGGATCGATGATAGAGAGGGAGAGGGTGATGAAACAAAAGGATCAACAGTACTCGCATGGGGAACAGCCTCAATAGAGATAAAAGGTTCAACATGGGGAGTAGGAACAACAGATTCAACAGGGGAAACATCCTCGAAGGTGTAACAACAGTGGACAGGATCAATAATGAGGGAGGAGGAATTGATGATTTAGCTCCTAGTCCTAACAAGAGGAATTATTACCTCTTCTTCTTCTTCTTCTAGAACAATGGCCGATGAGGGTTTCCCGCCTGTGTTTCTTTAGATTCTTTGCTTTGTCGATTCTCGAGCTTCGCGAACCCTACCGTGAGCGACGAAGAGCACGATGAGGCACCTAAGGCGTTGTAGCAGCTTTGGGGGTTTTGACTTGAGACAGCCTTCCTTCTTAGTTGAAGACGGTTCTTCAGCGATGGAGACAGGAGCGACATCCGATGGTGGGATCACCGGAGAGGATGGAGCTTTAGGGTTTTCGGAGGAAGGATCCAATGTGGGGGACTTAGGAGCATTAGCTTCCATTGTAGGATCAGATGATGGTGGTGGAGATGAGAATTCTGCAAGAAACTTTGAAATTACAGGGTTTAGGAGAACGGAATCCTCGCCTTTAGCTATTGAAATTGGGGCAATATCAAGAATGTCTTCCTCTTGTATGTTTGAATGCTCGGCCATTTAACAGAGGAATTGGGTTTGGTTGAATAGTGCAAAGAGAAATTAATGCTATGGTGTGAGATTGTGTGCAAAGAGAAGGAAGAACAAAGGGATTTGTCAAGGTTTATGGGGGATGGGACGGATGTGAGGTATAATAAATACTCACAGCTCCCCCTTTCCAAATAGAATTAGGAATCCTTCTTCAAAAAGGTTTAACTTATCTCAAAATCCTTAGGAGTCCTCCAACGGCTAGAAACCTTTGAGGTTACCACACACAAGCACCTTCCAAGAAAATAGGGGATCAAAATAAATCAAGATTTTGTAAGATTTTTATGAAAACAAAAGTTACTTCGGCATATCTTTATTTAAAACAGAATCTCAATAGGATTTTCCAACCTTTTCAAACAAGGATTGATACACACCTTTTTCTTTCATGAAAAGATATTGGAGATCAAAAACCTATATAACCAAAGAATGAACTAGGAAAGAAAATTAATTAACTAGCATATTTACAAAGCTCCTATATGTCCTAAAAATGCAATATGCCTAGCATGATGCAAACACACAGGTGAAGGAAATATTCTCAGCTTATGGATGTGGCATAGGATGTGAGTCACATATGGGGACACATTTAGATCACAAAAAGTCAATGAGCAATAATCCAATCTCGCACAAACCTCTAGGATGCATCCACCAATTTTTTGTTGTGGATTTTTGCAATGTGAGTAGCTTTCACTTTACTTGATCCCAAAGATAGCCCTTTTTCCCAATGATCTTATCAAGTTTGACTTCAAGTTTTCTTATGAAAATCACTTGATCACAATGGTATGGCTTCATACTAAGGGTGAAGCAGCTGTTTCTCACATAGATATATATATTTTTTTCTTTTAGCACCCACTGTGAGATACCTAGGAAGGTTATATCAAGTCACCAAAAGGTAACATGAACAGGAAGTGCTCACAATTAAGTGATCAAAAAATAATGTCAAGATGAGGACTCACAAGTGACCACACTGAGAAATTTCGTGCTAATGCATGATATTTTTTGGATTTTTCTTTTTATGATTTTTTTTTTTTCCAGTTAAACTAATCTACAGATGTGTTAGAGGATGTGAGACACATCTGGTCACAACCTTAGATATCACACAAGCCAAGAGACTTCCTCAAGGAGGAAAATCTCTCCAAATCTAATGCCTTTGTAAATATATCAGCCAATTGATTTTCAAACCCCAACAAATTCCGCACACGCTTTTTTGTTCTACAAGATCTCTGATGAAATGATGTCTAATATCAATGTGCTTTGTTCTAGAATGTTGGACAGGATTTTTAGATATGTCCAAGGCACTTTTGTTATCACAAAAAGCAGTCAAAACTTTGCTATTTAATCCATAATCTTTTAACATTTGATTCATCCAAAGTAATTGTGTGCAAAGAACTCCCAAGGGCAACATATTCAAATTTCAAGCGGTGGACAAGGACACACAATTTTGCTTCCTACTATACCAAGACACAAGGTTATTTCCTAGGTAAAAACATCCACCAAAGTGGTACTCTTTCTATCATCACTATTTCCAAACCCCAATCAATCAATCAGTGTACCTAACCAAATTGGTGTTTGTTTCTTTAGAGTAATGCAAACCTAGGTTCACAGTCCCACTCACATACCTAATGATTCTTTTCAAGGCTTTAAGATGGGACACTTTAGGGTTGGCTTGGTATCTTGCACAGAGACACACACTATACATAATATCAGGTCTACTTGCAGTGAGGTAAAACAGACTTCCTATCATGCTTCTATAAAGGGTTTGATCAACACTCTCACCATTTGAATCATGACTTAGCTTTTGGGAAGATCCCATTGGGGTTCTTTGATGTGAAGAGTGTTCAAGTTCAAACTTTTTCACAAGATTCTTGGCATACTTAGATTGTGAAATGAACATGCCATCTTTGAATTGCTTAATCTGTAAGCCTAAGAAAAAGTTCAACTCACCTACCATACTCATCTCAAATGTGGAAGTCATGCTGTCCACAAAATCAGTTAGCATAGGGTCGACTCACCCAAATACAATATCATCTACATAGATTTGTGCCACAAGAATCTCCTTCTTATTTCTCCTCACAAACAAGGTTTTGTCAACCTCACCTCTCTTGAATCCTAGTTGAAGCAAATGGTCAGTCAATCTACCATACCAAGCTCTAGGGGCTTGTTTTAGCCCATACGTAGCTTTCTTCAGCTTTATACACATGGTTAGGATATTTGGAGTCCACAAAGCCTTTAGGTTGTTCAACATAGGCTTCCTCATTTAATATCCCATTTAGAAAAGCACTCTTAACATCCATTTGATGAAGAGTAATCTTGAGGTAACAAGCAATGGCTAGCAAAAGCCTAATGGACTCAATTCTTGCAACAGGAGCAAATGTCTCCTCAAAATCAATTCTCTCAATTTGAGTATAACCTTGAGCAACTAACCTAGCTTTATTTCTAGTTATCACACCTTGCTCATCAGTTTTGTTCTTGAAAATCCATTTGGTTCCTATGACATTATCATGTGAGGGTCTAGGAACAAGAGTCCATACCTCATTCTTTTCAAATTGAATTAATTCATCTTGCATAGCCATAATCCAACAAGATCTTTCAATGCTTCAGTAACATTCTTAGGTTCAATTTTTGAAACAAAACAACAGAAACTTACTTGGGAGTATGCTGAGGAGCAACTCCATAAACCAGCCATTTTTCTATAATCAACTTTGTCCTTTTGTCTAGTTCTCACTTGAGCATGCACATCTCCCACAACTTGTGAAGTGGGGTGGTTTTTCCTGGATTTTAGAAGGGATATCCTTTGACCTATCCACACACCCATTCACATTACCTTCGGAGCATCATCCCGATCGAATCGAGGAACCTGGTCCTCGGTTACGGGAGTTTGAGAGGATGTGGGTGCAGATATGGGTTCAGATGTGGAGGCGTATGTGTCCACATCCTTGGTTACATCCTTATCAGTTCAACATTTTTATCAAGACTCGAAGCTTCTTTTGATTTTTCAAAGACTGCTTTCTTCATCCTTCCAAACCCAAAGAAAGTAACCCTAAACATCATCCTCGCAGCCTTGAGGTTAAGATCAAGTGAGTCATCAAATTTAACATTAGCAGATTCCATAATGGTCTTAGTTTTGAGATTGAAAACTCGTAAGCTCTACTATTAGTGGAATAGCCCATGAAAATTGCTTTGTCACTCTTTGAATCAAACTTGGACAGTATTCTCTATCATTGAGAATATAACAAACACATCCAAACACATGAAAATATTTTACACGCTTGGTTTCTTTCCAAGGAGGATTTGATATGGGGTGACAATGCTACCAATCCTTAGAAACACCCTATTGCCAATGTGGCAAGCAATGTTTAGAGCTTCGCCCAAAATTTCTTGGACAAGTTCTTTGAACTTAGCATGACCCTAGCCATTTCTTGCAAGGTTCTATTCTTTCTTTCAGCAATTCCATTTTGTCAGGTGATTGGTGCAGTAAAACTCATGAGTGATTCCCTTAGAATTGCAAAAATTGGTGAACATTTGATTCTCATATTCAAGGCCATGGTCGACCTTATTCTTACAGCCTTAAGGCCATAAAGGTTTCTCACCCTTTTGTACCAATTCTTGAATTCTCCAATCGTTTCGACTTTTCTCTTAAGAACATTACCCAAGTGTACCTAGAATAATCATCAACACACACAAAGGCATACTTTTTCCTACCAAAGCTTTCTACTTCAATAGGTCCCATTAAATCAGTGTGAATCATCTCCAAACATCTAGTTGTGGAGCATTGTTGACCTTTTTATGTGATGCTTTTGTTTGTTTTCCCTTTTGACATGAACCACGTACATCGTGGTTCTTGAAGTTCGCTTTAGGGAGGTCTTTAATAGCTTCAAACCTTGAAGTTCTTCCGTAGTTCTACAGCTAGCATGCCCTAATTTTTGGTGCCACAGATTGACATCATTAGCTTTTGAGCTTAGGCAAGAAAGATTGACACCAAATTAGTAACAATTGTCACAGATCTAGGACCAAAAAACACACATTTATTATCCTTATCAAACACTTCACACAAGTGCTTATCAAACTTCACAAATAGGTCATCATCACACAGCTTGATCGATGCTTATTAGGTTGGCTTTCAAGCCTTCCACATGGTACACATTGTGCAATTTTGGGAGACCCTTGACATCTAGGGTTCCTTTCTCAACAATCTTTCCTTGAGCACCTCCACCAAAATTTACTTTCCCTCCATTTATCACTTCATAATCAAGAAGGACTGCTTGATTTCCAAATATGTGCCTAGAGCACCCACTATCAAAATACCAAGAGCCAGAGACAAGACTTTTGAGGGAAGAGTAAACAACATTGCAGGTGGTAATTGGTTTGGCCACCCACTTTGTTTAACGGTTTTCTTTTTTGGGGTTGCGAGAGGTCTCGTATTGACCGGATGTGTGTTAGGATGTGCATACATCTTCTCACACATCCGAGGCCGTTTGAAATTACCGCATTTTTTATCGCCTTAAGTTTGTAATAGAAGGGCCTAATGTGACCAGGGAGCTAGGCAAGAATGACAAATGTAATGCCTCTTCCTTGGTCTCTTCTCACTCAGAATGACTTTTTCTTTAAAAGCTTGTTTTTTCACACTTTTAGAGGTAGAAGTCTCACCTCCCTCCTTTACAAAATTATTTTCAAAACCTATACCAATTTTGTCACGTTGACCCATAGAAAAAGCTTCTTTCATTTTCATTTTACTTTTGTTTAACTTAGTAAAAGTATTTTCAGCTTTTTCACATTCATTCTTGAATTTTTCAAGGTCAACTTCTCTTTTGGTCACAAGGACTTCAAGTCTTGCAATGGTATCTTTTTGAGCATCATTTTCTTTTGAAAGTGAATTTTTCATCTTCACAAGCACCAATTTATCGAAAGAGATTTGTTTACCTTAACAAGTACCTCAATTTTGTCCAATCTTTTCATCCAATCTGTATGCACTCCTTGTATGTGGCAAAGAGTTCCTCATAGGGAATGTCTCTTTCTTCATCTTCATCATCTCGAATCTCCTTTTACAGAGAAACAGTTCAAGACCAGTTCAGATGTGACACCGGATGTGTACACAATCCGAGCCCACATCCAAGGGATTTTCAGGAGTATATTCTTCTATATCTGCAGAAAAAGGCATTAAACACGTAATGGCAATTTAAGACAGACATATTAGCCACTTCTTCTTCCTCATCCTCACCGTCACTAAGGGTAGCAGCTTAAGCTCATTTCCTTCTTTTTAAGTGTGTTAGCACACTCATTGGCATAATGACCAAAGCCACGACATGCCCTACATTCGACAGATCTCGATGATTTATTTTCAAAACTTGGTTTCTTGAATCCAAGTGTCGCTGCTAGGTTTTGGCTTTTCAGCATAGAAGATCGAAGTAGGCTCTATTGGGGAATTTGCTTATCCTTCTATTTTTCAAGATAGAACCGAATTTCTTTGAAATAAAAGCTACATCCTCATCTTCAAGATTAGACTTGTCAATTTCGTAGGATAATTCCACAAGCTCTTTTGGTAGAGCAAAGAAGCACTTTTAAGGGCAAGACTGTGTGTTTTGTTCTTCTTCCGAGCCTCAAGGTTAAGCTCAAACACAATCAAGATTCCTATGATGGTGTCAAGACCTACAAGATTTGTGTCCTTTGTTTCTTCAATCACAACTACTTTAATGTTAAACCTCTCAGCAAGGTCCTTAGAATTTTACTAACAAGTCTTGCATTGGAGATAGATTCTCCTAGACTTGTGCATTCATTTGAAATCTCATGAATCTTAGCAAAGCATATGACACAATATCCTCGGTTTCTTCCATTCGAAGTAACTCAAACCTATTCATTAAAATTCTAAGCCTGGTAGCCTTCACACTTGGTGCTCCCTCACATTGAGTTTGCAAAATATCTCAAGCAGTTTTGGCTATACTCTCATTTGTTATAAGCTTGTACATATTCCCAGAAACATGGCTGGAAATAGCACCCATGGCTTTTGAATTGTAATTTGCAGCTTGTATTTCATCAAGAGTCCATTGTTCTTCAGGTTTTCTTTTCAAAAAGGACTCACCAACACCAGAAGATGGCTTTTCTCCACAGTAGGAGGTTGCCATGCAACAAGAATGCACATCCAAGCTCTTTCATCAATACTTTTGATGTAATTTCGCATCTTAGACTTCCAAAGAGAATAATTTGTGCCATCCAAGACAGAGGCCTATTTTGGTGATTTTGGCATTCCATAATGACTACACTTTCTGGATCAACACTCGCAATATTTCGAGAGTTGGCTCTGATACCAATTGAAAGTTTCGTGTAGCTAGGAAACTTAGATCACGCAACAGGCAAAGGATGTGAGTACGGATGTGTCTCACAACCGTCCACACATCCACAGATAATGCAATGAATAAAATAAATAAAAGCAAATTAAATGCAATAACTCAAGAGTTATATACGCTTACTGATCTGTGTGATCAGCAAACTAGGCTTACGCCCAAAAACCTTTCACTATAAAAACTTTTGTTTCTTACAAAAACAAATAAGTGAAAAACTAAAATATGAAAATACTAAACAAGTTCTAATCACCTTCTACGATATGAACAACTCCCCTTTCCCAAGTAGGACTTATTCAATCAGAAGTAAAACAAGAGAACTTTATAAAAACCTAGATGTGAGTTACGGATGTAAGCTCACAACCTAAAATCAACAAGGACGTATGCAATGAAGTATGAGTGTTTTTCTCTCTAAAAACCATAGCTACTCTTTGTGCTGAATGCCTTGAATATATAGTGCACCATTGAGAAGATCTTCATGCAATCGACCTCTTCCTTTGTGAGAATCCTTTTCCTATATGAAAACATAAAACACACTCACAAGGAAATCAAATATTAGTAGGTTAGTCCTAATATAAAACTATGTACATAAATAAAATATATTTACTATATTTACAATTCCTAGTCAAAGTAATATACTTATAAATCTCCATGAAAGTTCCAAAATCTTCTTACCATAATAGAGATTCTTTTAAATAAGGAAACATAAATATGTTCCCAAAAACTCACGGTTTCAAAAACTCAACCCAAAAATCATACCAAAAATCATGGGACTTGTTTAAAGTCTAATAAAGAGTTCCCAATTTTTATTTTTCTCAGTTTCAACTCATTTTGGCCAAAGGAACACACACACACACACAAATGGTTTTTACGCTTGGAAGACTCATTTTACGAGGCATTCCGGGTGAACACTAACGTTCTTCCCTGCGTGTAACGTGACCTCCGAACCTAAATCTCTAATCTCAGGCATTTTTCAAAGTTTTGGCCCTTAAAACAAAAATGGCGTGGCGACTCCGTGTTTTTCGATTGATTTTCAAAGAAGAGAAAAATCCAAATCTTTCGAAAAATGGCACCCAATCATTACAACGGCTTGAACATCCTTCACATTTTCACCCAACTTTGTAGGATCTTCCAAAAGAAACCTCTCTAAGTTCAAGGTGGTCAAGTAGAACATATTTTGTTGCCATCACTTAAAGTCAAGGCCAACAAAATTTTCTAACTTTTCACTATGGTGATCCGAAAACTTGGAACAACCACATTCCATTAGAGATTTGTCTCTACAAAAATCAACCATTGGCTTTAATTTTTAACAATTATAACTTTGTTGTTAAAAATATAACTCTCTAACTTAATTAGAGAATTAACTCCAAGAATAAATTGCTAATTCAATAGGATAATTAACACAATTTATTTCTTATAACCACTCATATTTATAAACCTTTGAATTCCTTAATGAAATTATAATTGAAGGTTAATTATTCCAAAACTTTAAAGGTCTCATCTTGGAGCACCTCTAAATTTAGAGAAAAATCACATTCTCATTTACAAAATACACAATTTCTTTTAGAAGTTCACATTCTAAATATTTTGTGTTATTTATCATCATCAACAACAATAAGATTTAACAACTTTCTTCAAGAAGTCTTATTGTTTTTATCTTTATGACATTAGTCACATATTCCCCCAATAGGTTTTAACAACTTCTTTCAAGAAGCCCTATGATTTTAGTTCTTGTAACATTTGTCAATGTTCACAACAATAGAATTTAACAACTTCTTTCATGAAGCTCTATTGTTTTTATCTTTGTGACTTTTGTTACTATTAACAATAATAAGATTTAACAACTCCTTTCAAGAAGTCCTATCATCTTTGTCAATACATCATTGATAAAATGCAACGTTAAAGACTACATCTTTTAACGTTCATCTTCTCAACATAGTTCCAACGAACTATTCAATTTTTCTCATTATGATTCTTGTGAACCATAAGAACGTTAAAGACTACATCTTTCAACATTCAATTTCTCAATTTAGTTCCTACGAACTTTTTGATTTTTCTCACTATGATCTCATGAACCATAAGAGATAAGTCACCCATTGTATAAATATTAGAAGTGGCATCGCCACAACTATTTTACACAATAGTCGCAACATCCTTGATGTTCTTCCGTTAGTTCATTATATGTTCAAAAAAAATATTTTTTCCTTTCATAAACTGTTCTGATCAAAAAATTTATCTTCATCTCCAGATACAAGATTTCGATCTCCATCATCCAGATTGTTCTTATGTGAGATTAGAACATGCTCACCACAATTGAGCTCGATCCAACGGTTAACGAATCGGGAATTGCAATTTTTCCACAGCTGGTCATTGCAAAACTTTCTGGAATTTTCTTCCATCCGTCTCTTCCATCGTTTTAATCTTTTCTTCCGTGGCCGCCACTCCACCGGATTTCTCAAATCTGTAATCCTTTCTCAAATAGGAAATTTGTCTTAAGATTGTTAGACCAAATCTTACAATCAGCACAAAGTAAGAAAAGAATTACAATATATTGAAAAATAAATTACAACATAAAATTAAACGAGGAGAAATCGTAGGAGAAAAATTGTTTGATAATCTTCTTGATGTTGTCCGAGTCGTGTGTGACACACTCTCCTTAAGACAAATTCGTCCCCTCACCGAGTTGTGCTTGAGATTAAACGGGACGTTCGTCTTCCAGGATAAAACGGACAGACCGGACGGTGGTTGCACAATAGTACCTCCGGCGAACTGAAGTCATATGCTTGGACAATATCACCAATGATGCAATGCAGGAGGCCAAAGAAAAAGAATACTCAATATGCTGCTGAAAATGGAGTGTTGAGATTATGGAAATCAGTGTGTCTTGTGTTGTTGTTGTTCTTCCCTTTTTATAGTAGCCAAGGAAATCAAAACTGCTAGAAAATTAAAACCCTTTTTAATTTTCTTAATCACTGCATTTATTGCGGCAGTTACACAGGCTGTTGAAATCATCAGAAACGTTTCTGGCACGCAACTGCTGGTGCACACGCTGCTGGTGCCCACGCTGGTGCACACGCTGTTGGTGCCCACGCTGCTGATGCTCACACTTCTGATGCCCAGGTTACTGATGCTCACACTGCTGGTGCCCAGGTGCTGCTGTGTCCAGGCACTGCTGGTGTCCAGGCGCTGCTGGTTTCCAGGTGCTGCTGATTCAACCAAACAGCCTCGGCGCCAGTTACAATGGGTCAAGTTTAAAAATAATGTAAAAGTGGGCTAGCGCGAGTAGGCCACTTTGGAGCTACATTGCTTCTATGCTCCACAATCTTACTCCCTACTAAAGTGTAGGAGTATATAAACTAATATCATTTTACATTCCTTTCCAATGTGGGAGAACCACATTTCCCACTTTCAACCCACTTACTTTGAGCCTTAATATCTCATTCATCCCTCAACCATTTTGGATAAATGAATATATGATTTCAACGTTCTCACAATCCAACAATCAATTTGGTCATTTAACAAACAACCCATTTAGGAAATAATACATTATTTCCTTCAAACACACATATTTTTTCAACAGAATCTACTTTTTTTGGCACAGTATTTAAAGAAAATTAGGAGAGGAAATGAGTGAAAAGAAGTGTTGTAAGTGTTGGGTTTTTCTTCCCTCTTAGTTGATTAAAAAGCCCATCTTTATTTTTTATGTTTCTTAGTTTATTTAGGCCCAAAAATTCTTAGCCCAATTTTCTTTAGTGTGGGGCCTCCCCAACCCCGGGACCTATAAAATCGTGGCCCAGCTGGAGGGTCCCCAAACCACCTCCTAAAATTAAAACTTTTTATTTAAATAATTTGAAAGTCAATTAAACTTTTGAAAATAAAACCACATTATCACTCCACTAGGAGGTGACATAACCTGCTTTAAAAATGATAACCTGTTTTAATTTACAACTGAAAGTATTTATAAAAGCTTTAAACAATGAAATTCTCCACAAATTAATAATAACCACAACTGCATTCCCAACTCCCTACCATATCATACCCTGACAACCCAAGAGACGGTCCAAACTCCTCCCCGGCCTCACCGGTCTGGTCTACCTCTCTACCGAATCTAAAAAAATTAAAGGGAGAAGGGGTGAGAAATAATCTCAAGAAGTTATTATGCATGCAAAGAATATGCCATATAAGATGCAACACGTAAGCAAGTTGTTCCACATCATATTTGGAATGCTGTAAACACATTACATTACCTGATCTTACCTTTTCCCGTCTGAACAATAAGTCGTACCACGCGGGTATGGGCATACATCCTCATGGGAACCCATCCTCTATATGTGTGAACGGCTTAGGCCTATTCACGCCTTACAAGACCCATTTTTCAGGGAACCATGTAAGGTATCAGTATCCTATGAACTGCTTAGGCATATCCATAGTAACCGAGCCCCAAATCGTGACCACAGCTGGGGTGGATACGACACGTGTATAATGAAACCCGAGCACCTTATGTTACAACTTCTCATAAGTGGTCGTATTCCATTATACCCCCGAAATATCAGCTGATATTAAACATAATCATAATCACATTTAAGCACATAACACTTACTTGAAGTCAAATCCACCCAATAGGATATCAATATATTTAACATGGTACAATTACTCATGTTGAACAGTATAAAACATGGTACAATTACTCATGTTGAACAGTATAAAACATGGTACAATTACTCATGTTGAACAGTATAAAACATGGTACAATTACTCATGTCGAACATCTCAATTAGTGTAAAATATATAAACACTAATGAGTCAATATAATCCACATATGGCATGTATGCTCATAAACAATACAATGATGACGTGCATCAGTTATTTCACGCCCCAATTCAATCTATAAACATTCCTAGATAAGCACGTAGAGGTACAATGACGAACGATTAACCTTACGCATTCATAATATCACATTGTACAACTTATACACAAGTTCCATAATCCAATAACAAGTTTTTATAACTTTGATTACCAATTTACCATGGGTCTCAACCCTTTTTGAGACAAGATTTAAGGACCTTCACATTATCATTTTGATCTATTTAAAACACCGTTGTAAAGTATTAACGTTGCTCTAGGATTATAGTTAAAGAAAGATCAAATCCCAATTAAATTTCTTAGGTTCCAATTAGCTTGAAATCCATACTCTGAATCATTCCTGGGCACGACTCGTGCCTCAGGGCACGACTCGTGCCCATTTACCCCCAGCCAGAGCCATGCGTCCCCCTTCAAGGCACGACAAGGCACGACTTGATTTTCCCAGGTCACGACTCGTGCTCTAGGGCACGAGTCGTGCCTTAGCCCAGAATGGTTGCTGATGTTTACATCAGCTTCAACCAAAACCCCAAAACACCATTTTTCACTTCACCAAGCTGCACCCAACTAACCAAAACCAGATTATATATCAATTTTAACACATAACAACACTCAATTCATGCTATAGAACATCTATCTCTCATTTATTACAAGCCCAATCAACTAATCCATTACCCTTTTTATACTCATCAACTTCAACCCTTTTTCTAATCATTTTTCCAAGCCATATAACATGTATCCCTAACAACTATATTACCACCTAATACCTCATATATCATGAATACATCAATTCCCTCATTTTCAACCCAATTCCTAATGCCATGACTTCAAAGTATTTCATTTCATCCCAACTCCTTTTATTTCTATTTCACTCACCCCAAATAAATGTTCCAACCTCTCGCGAACTCATCTATCACCCATAATATCAAGTTTTATGTACCATCTTTCTTGTTTATTTCCAAAGCTATTTTAATTGACTCATCATTATAACAACCATGAATATAACCTAAATTCTTTTCATTTTCAAGCCGAGTAACATGATCTGCCACTACCATATTCATTCCAAACCCAAACTTCCCTTGTTATTTTCGAGGTCATAAAAATTAACTAAAATTTCAGCAATCATATATATATATATATCCTAACAACGCCATATATACTTAACATTTTATCATTTCCAAGACAACCTTATCCTACTCAGTCCCCCAGTCCATTTTTTCCTTTCATTCACACAACCCAAATAATCATTTATGTCCAATCTATATTTCTTCCATTCAAAAATCCATATAAATTACTAGAATAACAATAATCATTTATTGCACCATAATATCAATTTTTACACAATCCTTTAAACTATTCATTTCAACCACAAGATTTATTCACTTCCAATGCCCAATAAGTTGCCGAAAATACCACAGATCATTTATATCATCAGAATATCAACATTAAATATTAAATGGACAGTTATCGAAAGAAATCATAATAACTCACCCAAAATATGCCGAAATGAAAAGACGATCTGATCGGCTCTAAACGTTCTCCTCGGTTTCCTGATCGCTCCGCCGCAGTCGGATCGTAAATCGAACTAACGGATGATTTTCTAAAATTTTTGGAAAATATTTTAGAACGGAGGAAAGTACTTCTTTCTTTTCTTTCTTTCTCCAGCACCGCCGTGGAATGAACCGGAAGAGTAGAGAAGTTGGAGTATTTATTTTAATCAAATTTACATTTTGGCCCTCCAAGATTTAGGTTATCTCAATTAACTTTCTTAAGGTTCCAATTACACCTAGGCCCCCTCAAACTTTTTGTAAAGCCTTTTTATTTATTACTTTCAATATTATAACTTTATTATAAAATTCCTTTTTATTCCATTTAAACATTAAATAATTAAAATTAATTTATTAACACACTTAAAACATCACACAATTTATTAACATAACTAAGATGTCAAATAATTTATTAAAATATTAAAACTAACATATAAAAATTCCACTTATTATGAAATGCAACCAATAAAATGCAACGGCCCCGCTCCACGTGCCCAATACGTGAGTAAAATGGTGCCTAGGTTTCGGGTCGTGACATTCACTCCCCCTTAAAGAAAAATTCGTCCCGAATTTTTAAACATACTTACTTAACTACTCAAATGATCACACATCTCTCACACCTCTCGGATTCCCGATACCCAAGGGCTTCCCCCAATAATATGATTTTTTTTTCCCACAAATTTCCACAACCCGAATATTCTAGGTTTTCCATTCCCGGATTTGATTCTAATACCATTCCATGGTTCTTCCACATAAGTTAGACCAACATGAATAGCCTCGATCGAAAAACTCAATGCAAGGAAATGGTTATAAGGACTCTTCTCCACTGCAGTGCTGCATACGGCATCACTTCAATGCTGGCCTGATAACCGTTACTATATGCAACTTCAACTAAGGTTATACGAACTTCTCGAAGTGAATGAAAGTCCATCGGATACTCACATCACCCATTCTCAAGATTCTGAATAGTTCTCTCTGCCTGTCTGCCCAATCCATCTGAAGATATAACGAACATCTGAAAGCATCTGGAAGTCCCAAAGTCTAGTACTCAATCTTCCCACAACCGCAATATGAATCTTGCATCTTGATCTGATATAATATAGTGATTAATACTCCGTAGAATTGACCAACTCTCTCGCCCATACTATTAGGTTAACTCTCCCTTTTCGTAGTTTATTCCTCTTGGTGTAAATGAGCCAACTCTGATCAATATATCCACCATTACTCGAAGGTGTCTCATATCTTCAATGTCGTGGGTAGTCCCGTTATAAAATCCATCACAATGTCTTCTTTATTCTCATTCCTCTAACCTTCTTCAATGCTGGATACATCCACAAACCCCTCGAATACATCGCAATTCTCAAGTTATGGTCTTCCTCTAAAATGTCTCTTATTCTCTTGTGAATATAGTACACCACTTCTGTCGTTGAAGGTTAATATTCCATCAGTCTTCAATACAATATCTTCAATCCTTCCATCTCGAAATGGTCAGATAATTCCCTCAATTCCGAATCATTTGTTGAACTTCCATAGAATCTTCATACCGGATAGGGTAGCTCGAACATTCGCAATTAATATCTCGTCTCGTAATTCGCAGGATGGCAATGTTGATAAGAAAGTCTTTTAGCTAATCGTCTCTGCAACCACAGTAGTCTTCTCGGATGGTATGTAATAACGCAAATAAGTCTTTTAATAACTCCAACAATTTCTCCACCTGTTATTCAATCCATTCTGATACATAATACTTCAACTCTGATGATTTGTACAAATCTCAAATTTTAACTTCATGCAAAGGATATTTCCACTTAGGTAACGCAAAATAGTTGTAATCCCTTCCACTCTTCCGCTGCGCCACTCTGATTCCCTCGAAGCATAAGCTATCGCCTTCCCAGTCTGTATAAAGCACAACCCAAATCCTTCTCTTGACGCGCACATGACAACTACAAGTTCACATCCATCAAGTAGGGTAAAGGTCGAAGCTGTAGTCAATCCATCTTCCCTTCTGCAAAGTTGATTTCACACTTTAACATTTCATATAAATGATACCTCCTTCGAAAGCAATTGAATCACTGGGGTTAGAATTCTTGGAAATCCATCAACACTCTTTTAATAATAACCTATCAATCCTAGAAAACAACGGAGTTCTAACCCTGTCGAAGGTTATTCCAATTGATCAGGGTCTCAATCCTCGAAAAAGTAATAATAATACCGGCTTAAAATTACAAGACCCCAAAATTACCATCTTCTCGAGCCAAATTCACACTTGTTGAATTCCATTAACATTTGATTCTCACAAGACACAGGTAACATAACTTGCAATTAATTTTGAAAGTCTTTCCACAACTCTGAATATACAAAGATAGCATCCATCGAGCTGACCACTAAAATATCAAAATCGGGTTTTAAAATTCTACTCATCATATTTACAACACAACCAATGCCCTTCCATAAGGTGTTTTGGATATGGGCCACCACCCTGTCTTTAAATCCATAAGGAATTCTATCGCCCTAACTGGCGGCATGCTCTATTCTGATAAAAACACTTTACCAATTCTTTTACCAACATTACATGAGGTAATTCAGGTGACTTTTACTCACTTCTAATACATAATCCCATTTAACTCTCATATTATTTAAACTATACTTATTGACATTTAATGCATATATGACATAAATATCAATTAATAACTTATCCGCCTCAACTAAACACAGAGGCAATTCAACCATAGATAAGGAGACTCGCTTCTTGCGACAATCCTCCCCAACCACAACAACTACTTTACCAATTCAGGACAAGTATAACCATAATTCACGGATTGGTATATCCACCACATCCACTGGCAATACATGCCCACCTAATCACGACTACCATGATAATCAAGTATGATTCGAGGTACTCTCCTATAGGAGTAGACACCTCCAGCACATAAGGCAACTCTGAGGCAAATTATGCAAATAAAAGCAGAAATACAATGCCACATAATAATGAGGTGAACGGGGATCCATAAAAGTATTATCCCTACTTCTTGAGACAGGTAATATACTTCTAATGACTACGGAGGAATCTATTGCTCCATATTATTCATTTCCTTGACCCTTTGGTTGATCATTACTATTCTCCGCCATTGAATAAATTCCTGCATTAAACACTCGTCGTCAGGTATCACACACTCCCCCTTAAACTAGACTTCTACCCTTGACTTCTAACCTTAGCTCTGATACCAACTGTGGGGCCTCCCCAACCCCGGGACCTATAAAATCGTGCCCCAGCTGGAGGGTCCCCAGACCACCTCCTAAAATTAAAACTTTTTATTTAAATAATTTGAAAGTCAATTAAACTTTTGAAAATAAAACCACATGACCACTCCACTAGAAGGTGACGTCAACCTGCTTTAAAAATGATAACCTGTTTTAATTTACAACTGAAAGTATTTATAAAAGCTTTAAACAATGAAATTCTCCACAAATTAATAATAACCACAACTGCATTCCCAACTCCCTACCATATCACACCCTGACAACCCAAGAGACGGTCCAAACTCCTCCCCGGCCTCACCGGTCTGGTCTACCTGTCTCAGCTGAATCTAAAAAAATTAAAGGGAGAAGGGGTGAGAAATAATCTCAGCAAGTTATTATGCATGCAGCAATATGCCATATAAGATGCAACACGTAAGCAAGTTGTTCCACATCATATTTGGAATGCTGTAAACACATTACATTACCTGATCTTACCTTTTCCCGTCTGAACAATAAGTCGTACCACGTGGGTATGGGCATACATCCTCATGGGAACCCATCCTCTATATGTGTGAACGGCTTAGGCCTATTCACGCCTTACAAGACCCATTTTTCAGGGAACCATGTAAGGTATCAGTATCCTATGAACTGCTTAGGCATATCCATAGTAACTGAGCCCCAAACTGTGGCCACAGTGGGGTGGAAACGGACACATGTATAATGAAACCCGAGCACCTTATGTTACAACTTCTCATAAGTGGTCGTATTCCATTATACCCCCGAAATATCAGCTGATATTAAACATAATCATAATCACATTCAAGCACATAACAGTTACTTGAAGTCAAATCCACCCAATAGGATATCAATATATTTAACATGGTACAATTACTCATGTTGAACAGTATAAAACATGGTACAATTACTCATGTTGAACAGTATAAAACATGGTACAATTACTCATGTTGAACAGTATAAAACATGGTACAATTACTCATGTTGAACATCTCAATTAGTGTAAAATATTTATAAACACTAATGAGTCAATATAATCCACATATGGCATGTATGCTCATAAACAATACAATGATGACGTGCATCAGTTATTTCACGCCCCAATTCAATCTATAAACATTCCTAGATAAGCACGTAGAGGTACAATGACGAACGATTAACCTTACGCGTTCATAATATCACATTGCACAACTTATACACAAGTTCCATAATCCAATAACAAGTTTTTATAACTTTGATTACCAATTTACCATGGGTCTCAACCCTTTTTGAGACAAGATTTAAGGACCTTCTCATTATCATTTTGATCTATTTAAAACACCGTTGTAAAGTATTAACGTTGCTCTAGGATTATAGTTAAAGAAAGATCAAATCCCAATTAAATTGCTTAGGTTCCAATTAGCTTGAAATTCATACTCTGAATCAGTCCTGGGCATGACTCCCATTTACCCGCAGCCAGAGCCATGCATCCCCCTTCAAGGCACGACAAGGAACGACTTGAGTTTCCCAGGTCACGACTCGTGCTCTAGGGCACGAGTCGTGCCTTAGCCCAGAATGGTTGCTGATGTTTACATCAGCTTCAACCAAAACCCCAAAACACCATTTTTCACTTCACCAAGCTGCACCCAACTAACCAAAACCAAATTATATATCAATTTTAACACATAACAACACTCAATTCATGCTATAGAACATCTATCTCCCATTTATTACAAGCCCAATCAACTAATCCATTACCCTTTTTATACTCATCAACTTCAACCCTTTTTCTAATCATTTTTTCAAGCCATATAACATGTATCCCTAACAACTATATTACCACCTAATACCTCATATATCATGAATACATCAATTCCCTCATTTTCAACCCAATTCCTAATGTCATGACTTCAAAGTATTTCATTTCATCCCAACTCCTTTTCTTTCTATTTCACTCACCCCAAATAAATGTTCCAACCTCTCGCGAACTCATCTATCACCCATAATATCAAGTTTTATGTACCATCTTTCTTGTTTATTTCCAAAGCTATTTTAATTGGCTCATCATTATAACAACCATGAATATAACCTAAATTCTTTTCATTTTCAAGCCGAGTAACATGATCTGCCACTACCATATTCATTCCAAACCCAAACTTCCCTTGTTATTTTCAAGGTCATAAAAATTAACTAAAATTTCAACAATCATATATATACTCCCTCCGTCCCATTATTTAGTTCACCATTTTGACCTCGGCACGCAAATTAAGGGTGGAGAAAATGTTGTGAGTGTAATAGTAAAATAGGAGAGATAATGAGTGGAGGAAATAGTAAATTTGAAAAATGTTGTGAGTGTAATAGTAAAATAGGAGAGAGAATGAGTGGGTGGAATAGTAAAGATTCTTTGCCAAAAAAGGAAAGGTGAAACTTTAAATGGGACACCCAAAATGGCAAAATGTGAAGTTATTAATGGGATGGAGGGAGTATATCCTAACAACGCCATATATACATAACATTTTATCATTTTCAAGACAACCTTATCCTACTCAGCCCACCAGTCCATTTTTTCCTTTCATTCACACAATCCAAATAATCATTTATGTCCAATCTATATTTCTTCCATTCAAAAATCCAAATAAATTACTAGAATAACAGTAATCATTTATTGCACCATAATATCAAATTTTACACAATCCTTTAAACTACTCATTTCAACCACAAGATTTATTCACTTCCAAGCCCAATAAGTTGCCGAAAATACCACAGATCATTTATATCATCAGAATATCAACATTAAATATTAAATGGACAGTTATCGAAAGAAATCATAATAACTCACCCAAAATATGCCGAAATGAAAAGACGATCTGATCGGCTCTAAACGTTCTCCTCGGTTTCTTGATCGCTCCGCCGCAGTCGGATCGTAAATCGGACTAACGGATGATTTTCTAAAATTTTTGAAAAATATTTTGAAACGGAGGAAAGTACTTCTTTCTTTTCTTTCTTTCTCCTGTGCGCCGTGGAATGAACCGGAAGAGTAGAGAAGTTGGAGTATTTATTTTAATCAAATTTACATTTTGGCTCTCCAAGATTTAGGTTATCTCAATTAACTTTCTTAAGGTTCCAATTACACCTAGGCCCCCTCAAACTTTTGTAAAGCCTTTTTATTTATTACTTTCAATATTATAACTTTATTATAAAATTCCTTTTTATTCCATTTAAACATTAAATAATTAAAATTAATTTATTAACACACTTAAAACATCACACAATTTATTAACATAACTAAGATGTCAAATAATTTATTAAAATGTTAAAACTAACATATAAAAATTCCACGTATTATGAAATGCAACCAATAAAATGCAACGGCCCCGCTCCACGTGCCCAACACGTGAGTAAAATGGTGCCTAGGTTTCGGGTCGTGACATTTAGTCTATTAGGGTTTTAATAGGTTAATTAGTGGGAATTAATTTGGCTGGTACGTAGAGAAAAAGCACCGTGAACAGAGAGAAAACAGAATTTTCGAGAGCAAATTCTCCTCAGCAGCAGCAGCTTTGAAATTGTGATTTCCGACTCGTTTGTGGTCCGATTGGGGTGATTTTTCTGCCTGGGTTTTCAAAAGAGATAGAGCTTCAATCCTATCGGTGTTGATCGGATTTTCCAGGTCTCTATACAGGTGATATTCTGAATTTTCGTGACTGCTGTTTTTCTGAGTAGTTATTGGGCTGTTCTTGATGTTCTTGGTTTAGATCAAGTTTGTTGTTCTTGATCTTTGTTGATTAATCTTGATCTCTTGTACCGAATCAATATTTAGTAGTAGTGGATTTTTCTGGACTTGGTCCCGTGGTTTTTACTTTTCGATTTGAGAAGGTTTTCCACTTTAAAATTCTTGGTGTCGTTTTTCGTTGAGAATGATTTTATTAATTGGGATCCGATTCCTTTGGAAGCAGTACCGGAGCGGGTTGAGGATGATTTTCATGATCATATAAAGGATACAGATGAAGCAGAGACTCCTATGCAGATTGATGATGATCAGCCGCAGCAGCCAGAGCCGCACCAGCCAGAGCCGCAGCCAATTGATGTCCCTCCTGCAGCTGCAGCCATTCCTCCTAGAAGGTCTAACAGAGACTGACAGCCTTCTAGCAGGTATCCTGTTACTGATTATGTGTTATTGACTGATGAGGGAGAACCTGAGTGTTATCAGGAGGCTATAGCACATAGGGACAAGGATAAATGGGAGAATGCCATGCAAGAAGAGATGAAATCTTTGCATGACAATCATAATTTTGAGCTAGTGAAGCTACCTAAGGGTAAGAGAGCACTCAAGAACAAATGGGTATACAGTTTGAAGACTGAAGAAAATAGTTCGCATCCAAGGTACAAGGCAAGATTGGTTGTGAAGGGTTTCAGTCAGAAAGAAGGGGTAGATTTCGGGGAAATTTTTTCACCTGTTGTGAAGATGTCATCCATTCGAGTTGTTCTTGGTTTAGCTGCTAGCATGGACATGGAGATTGAGCAGTTGGATGTTAAGACCGCTTTTCTACATGGAGATTTAGAGGAAGAAATTTTCATGGAGCAGCCAGAGGGTTTTGAGGTAAAGGAAAAAGAAAACCTAGTCTGCAAGTTGAAGAAAAGCTTATATGGGTTGAAACAGGCTCCAAGACAATGGTACAAGAAGTTCGAATCATTCATGGGGACGCACAAATATACCAGGACAGCTTCTGACCCTTGTGTTTTTGTCAAGAAATTTCCTGATAATGATTTTATAATTTTACTGTTATATGTTGATGACATGTTGCTTGTTGGTCAGGATATCAAGAAAATTGACAAGTTGAAGAAGGAGCTTAATAAGTCTTTTGCCATGAAGGATTTGGGTCCAGCAAATCAAATCCTTGGCATGAGAATTAGCCGAGATAGAAAGGAAAAGAAGCTGTGGTTATCTCAATAGAGATATATTGAGAAAGTGCTTGAAAGGTTCAAGATGGATAAGGCCAAGCCCGTTGGTACTCCGCTTGCTAGTCACTTCAAGTTGAATTCAGAGCAGTGTCCCTCAAGTGATGAACAGAAACGGGAAATGGAACGGGTTCCGTATGCTTCAGCAGTTGGTAGTTTGATGTATGCAATGGTATGTACAAGGCCAGATTTAGCTCATGCAGTTGGTATTGTTAGCCGGTATCTCACTAATCCTGGTAGAGAACATTGGGCAGCAGTAAAGTGGATTTTCAGGTATCTTAGAGGCACTTCCAAGTTGTGTATTTGTTATGGAGATGGCAAGCCAGTTTTAGAAGCTTTCACAGATTCAGATATAGCTCGTGATTCAGATACAAGGAAGTCTATATCGGGATACTTGGTCACATTTGCAGGGGGAGCAGTGGCATGGCAGTCAAGGTTGCAGAAGTGTGTTTCACTATTTACCACGGAAGCAGAGTTTATTGCAACAACGGAAGCTTCGAAAGAGATGTTGTGGATGAAGCGGTTTACTCAAGAAATTGGGTGTATGCAAGAGAGGTATGTGGTATTTTGTGATAGTCAAAGTGCTATTCACCTTGCTAAAAATTCTAGCTTTCATTCAAAGTTGAAGCATATTGATGTTCGGTATCACTGGATTCGTGATATTTTGGAATCCAAGTTGCTACACCTTGAGAAGGTACACACGAATTGGAATGGGTCAGACATGATGACTAAAAGTTTGCCAAAGAAGAAGCATGATACCTGCTGCGAGATCGCAGGTATGATGGGGTTCTCGATATAATCAACATTGTCGGGAGGGAGAGTTTGTTGGGTTTTTCTTCCCTCTTAGTTGATTAAAAAGCCCATCTTTATTTTTTATGTTTCTTAGTTTATTTAGGCCCAAAAATTCTTAGCCCAATTTTCTTTAGTCTATTAGGGCTCGTTTGGTTGCTGGATAAGGATTAGGAGTATTATTAATGAGGGGATTATTAATACCCTCATTAATAATCCTTGGTACTAATAATCCTTAGCTTTGCAGTAATCTTGCGTTTGGTACAATCAGGATTAAAAACTTTAATCCCACATTAACATAATCTAATGTTTGGTAAGAAATAAATTTATACAGTATTATTTTTTTTTTTTCAAAAATACCCCTAATTTATTATGCCATAACTTAACATAAGCATTCATGTTGTAAAAATAAATCATATTGAAGTTCAAAATTAAATCAAAAAATCCAAAGCTAAAATATAAAAAATTGATAAGTTTCAACAATCATAAAAAATACTTAATAATTCAAGAAGGCACCCAACTAATTGGGACAAGAAGCTGAGATGAATTTATCCAAAAGTACCATCAAGAATTGCATCCACCATTTCGAGACGTGCCTCATCATCTTCCAAACCACAAAAATAATCAAGGAGTTGAGGCTTCAAAGACAATAATCCAGCAACTCGCACCCGATTCATAAGAGGCAACCCCAAAGGCTTAATCATTTTGTCAAGTTTCTCCCGCTTATGGATCGAATCCTTCTCATGACCCATTTTAGCTACCATATCTCCTAAATGGGTTGCAACTTGACTCATTGCTGATGAGCATTGTTCCAGATTCTTGTTCATTTCCTTGGCAATTTCTTCATTCACCCTCTGCCTTAAGATATCGATCAAAATTTGAACCAAATAAAATGAAACACCTCATTCGTCTTCCTGGCTGCGCAACCTGGCCAATTTGTTGGTAACAACAACATCCAACTGCGCAGCACGTTCAACAATGTCCTTCCTTTTCCTAGTAGAGATATTGTGAGCTATCTCTGCACAATAAGTCCTATTGTGCATCATAAGAACTTCAAGTTCTTTGGCATTGTGCACAACAAACTTCTTAAAGCCGTTAGAATCACCAGCAGATTGCTAATGGGTGAATTTCATTCGACATTGCAGATTAGAATCACCAGCAGAAGGTGCAGGGTTCTGGTTGTCTGAGGGTGAAGAACCAAAGACCTCGAGAGACTGCTGAATAATGCCAGGGGTGGCGTTGGTCACAGAAACTGGTGTAGGGGTTGCTGGTGACAAGGCAAGATTAATGGACTCTCAAAACATGCCAACTTGATATCAATTTCTAGAAAAGTATGACCAGCTTAAACCTCACTATTTACCACGTTAAAACAAGACACAGCGATATCATTTACAATACAAAAGATTACACTATACTAGTTACCAGCTTAAACCTCACTATAAAAACCCAATCTTTCTTTCTCTATATAAGATAAAGAAGAAAGGGTTTTACAGATTTGGATGATCTTAGAGGATGTAATCCAAACGGTTTCTCTCCCTTTATTTATAAAGACAGAGAGTAAAAGAGAAATTGAAGTGTAAAGATCTCGGAACAAGATCGAAAATGAGAAAAATTAAGGGCTTTTGTAGAGTAAATTGATCAAACAAAGTGGTGGGTTTGGTTCTTGTGGTTTATGGAAGAGCCAACAGTGGGAAGGAATTGAACACTAACGTAGGTGACTTAAGCCAAAGCTTTTGTTACTTTCTCTCAGAACAATTGGATATGTCACTCATAACTACCTTCTCTCACTATTTGAGTATGGCATTTTGAAACAAATTAAATCACAACACCCAATTTCAAATAAAGAGGAGGAAGAATTTTCGTGGGATTGACTATGTTGATGATGATGGGAAAGTGAAATATAAACAAGGAGATAAAGAGGAGGAAGAATTACCTGTTCTCTGATTCTCCTTCGATTCTTCTCCGGCGTCGCAATGCCTTCTCCTCTGATTTTCCGGCAGTTTCTTCACAAGCCTTCTTCACAGTGATGCGCAGAGTCTGGGTTCTCTTCTATTTATCAGCGCTAAGCAAGATTTAATCCGTTAACAGCGCTAACCAAGGACACGATAGGTACGAAAATATTAATCCCATCGTTGGATATGGAAGGGATTAATAATACCTCTTTCATATCAGATCAGGATAATTAGTGAGGGGATTAAGATCTAATCCCACTAAAACGTTTTAATTATTCTGATGCCTTATTTACAATCAAACACCATATTAACAACCTTATTAATCCCGATGAATTTTATCCCGTCTTAAACCTCTTAACCAAACGGTCCCTTAGGGTTTTAATAGGTTAATTAGTGGGAATTAATTTGGCTGGTACGTAGAGAAAAAGCACCGTGAACAAGAAAACAGAATTTTCGAGAGCAAATTCTCCTTAACAGCAACAGCTTTGAAATCGCGATTCCCGACTCGTTTGTGGTCCGATTGGGGTGATTTTTCCGCCTGGGTTTTCACAAGAGATAGAGCTTCAATCCTATCGGTGTTGATCGGATTTTTCAAGTCTCTATACAGGTGATATTCTGAATTTTCGTGACTGCTGTTTTTCTGAGTAGTTATTGGACTGTTCTTGATGTTCTTGGTTTAGATCAAGTTTGTTGTTCTTGATCTTTGTTGATTAATCTTGCTCTCTTGTACCGAACCAATATTTAGTAGTAGTGGATTTTTCTGAACTTGGTCCCGTAAATATAAAAAGCAAAATGCTGAGAGAAAATGAGTGAAAAAAATAATAAGTAAATTGTTCTATTGGATTCCATTGAATATAAAACTCTATAATCAGAACTATTTGATTTCAGAGTTCTGAATTTATTATCAGCCAAAACTTTTGTCTGCTACTTAAACTCTCATAGTAGATAGGAATAACATCTCTTGCTATATAAGCACTGATTTAATTTACGAAAATAAGAATAGCAAGCTGGATAAGACATTTTCATCTCTAAATTCATAGATAAATTTATGCTATGTACACTTTTTTATTTCCTAAATCTCTAATATTATTATGTTAATAATGAGATTACAGTTTTCTTGAATTAATTGCATTTAAAATTTATTTTCTTTAATTAATTTTCATAGTTACAGGCACTTTCTTTGATTGTTTAACTTTTTATCAAAGTATTTTGTTGCGTGTTTAACGTACGAATGTTACACTAGTTATTTGTATAATATTATGCACAATATTATATTCACGTATGAACGAATATAATACTGAATGCAGTATTATATTTATATTACTGGATAAAAAGAATGTTGAGATATTGTTTTGTAAATAGTGAAATTAAGTTTAATGTGATTGAAAGTTATTTTTACTTATTACTATCAGATTGACAATAATGTATTATATGCGGTGGCGATCCAGAAATAGATGTTAGTGTGGATCAAAATTTTAATGTCACAAATTATTGTCTCTCATACGCAAAAATATATTTTTTTTTGCAGATTTTTAGTTTTTAGAATTGAATTTGGTGTTTACTGTTGGAAAAATGGTGTGTTTTGAAGAAAAATAATGGATTAATTTCAAAAGGTTAATTTTATCAAATTACTTAATTGTTTATGTGTTTGTGAAATAAAATATTTATTTGTCCAAAATGATTTTTGTATAAATTAAATATGAATGCTCAAAGTATGTGGCCCACATTTTGCTAATCATTTTGATTTTGTAAATCAAAAATGGTTTTGACTTTGACTGATATGCTTGGCCGAGCAGAGTGATTGGCTCGCCCGAGCATAGCATGGCAGAAGGATCAAGTCTCTGGAAAGTCATGCTCGGCCGAGGCATATGCCTTGCTCGGCCGAGCAGATCCTAGGCAAAAGTTTATGGACAGCCTTGCTCGGCCGGGCAAGACACATGACTCGGCCGAGCAGATCCTGAGTATTGATGACTGCTTGATTTTCCAAATCTAACAGTCATGGAAATGGATATAAAAACTGAAACATGTGATTAAATGGATTTAATCTTTTCAGTTTAATGGGTTTAATTTCAGATTAATTGTGATTAACTCTAAATTAAATCCTAAATATTCATTTTGATTCCTAAGGCTTTATAATAAAGACTTGTCAAAGTTTGTCAAAGAACTTGTGAGAACTTGAAAGAACTTTGAGAAAAACACAACAGAGAGAGAAACACTTGTTTTTCTGCAAATCCTCCTCCATATCCTCTTGTTGCATCTTGTCAATCATCCTTTGGCCTCCTAGCTTGCATTGTAATATCAAGAGGTGATCTAGTCCAAGCTCGATTCAGCTCGCCGGAAACTTTAGGTGCAAAGTGTCCCCGGTCCGCACGTTCTATCCTAGGAGACAAGCGACCCAAGCAAACTCAAGCACACTCGGTGAGGGGTCGAATATGTCTTAAGGAGACATTGATTTCATTGGGCTTGTGCATCTTCAACAACTTATCCTTTTTGTTTTGTATTTTCAGTTTATCAATTTGGTTGTAAATTATATTATCTGTAATTGTTTCCTCGGCACCATTGTAACAATCTTAAGACATAATTCCTAATCGAGGGAGTCGATTACAGATTTTTAAAACAGAAAATACTAACTAAGTTGTTATTTTTCAGATGGCGAATAACAACAACACCGTGGAGACCCAAATTGGATCCCAAACTAATCCCCAAACTGGAAACGGAAGTGGCTCGACTATTGTGACAAATCCTCCTACGATCCATATCCCGACTCCTCATGCGGAAAAACCTGAGAAGTTTGTTGGCCACGATTTTAAACGTTGGCAACAAAAAATGCATTTCTATCTCACTACCTTGAATTTGGCTAAATATCTGAAAGATGATATGTCAAAGGTGAGTGAGAATGAAACCGATGTTACAACCTTGACTGCGGTTGAAACATGGAAGCATGGGGAATACTTGTGCAGAAACTATGTCCTAAATTCGCTTTCAGATTCTCTTTACAATGTGTTCAATGAGAAGAAATCTGCAAAGGAATTATGGGGTTCTTTGGAACACAAATATAAGATTGAGGATGCCGAAACAAAGAAGTTCATTATTGCCCGTTTTCTTGATTAAGATGGTGGACAGCAAGAGTGTGAAATTTCAAGTTGATGAGTTTCATACTATTTTGCACGAGATTCATGCCGAGGGTATGATCATAAGTGAAAGCTTCCAAGTAGCTGCAATCATTGAGAAATTGCCTTCATCTTGGAATGATTTCAAGAACTACCTTAAGCATAAGAGAAAGGAAATGGATGTGGAAGGAATCATCCTTCGTTTGAGTATTGAAGAGAACAATAGAGCCGCTGAGAAAAAGTTTGTTTCTAGTGTGGCTAAGGCCAATATGGTGGAGCATGGTGAAAGCTCCAAAGGCAAAATCTTTGGGAAGGGAAAAGGGAAGATTGTGACAACTTCCAAGGGTTCCCACTTGGGACCAAAAGGTGGTGTTTCCAAGAAGAAGTTCTTAGGAACTTGTTAAAATTGTGGCGATGAAGGCCACAAGGCTCATGCTTGCAAGTTGCCAAAGAAGGCTCGAGAGGCAAACATGGTGGAAGGCATTGCTAGAGACTTGTCCGAGATGTACCTCGCAGCTGTGATTTCCGAGGTGAATTTGGTGGGTTCAAACCCAAATCAATGGTGGATTGACACCGGCGATACTAGACATGTGTGCTCCAACAAAGACATGTTTAGTACCTTTGTTGCTAAGGATGGCGAGAAGCTATTCATGGGAAATTCAGCCACTTCCGAGATTAAAGGTGAAGGAAAAGTGGTTTTGAAGATGACATCCGGAAAGGAGTTGACTCTCAACAACGTGCTTTATGTGCCCGACATCCAGAAGAACTTGGTATCCGGATCGCTTTTGATAAAGCATGGTTTTCGTATTGTGTTTGAGTCAAATGTAGTCACTTTGTCTAAGAGTGGAATGTTTGTAGGTAAAGTCTATGTCAATGATGGTCTGTTCAAGTTAAGTGTAATGGTTGTTAAGTCAAAAGCTAATGATATGAATATCTCTTCCGTTTACTTGCTTGAGTCATCTAATTTTTGGCATGGTAGACTTGGTCATGTTAATTTTGATTATATACGTCGTTTGACAAAAGCAAATTCTATTCCAAATTTTAAAATTGATTGTAAACAAAAATGTGAAATTTGTGTAGAAGCAAAATTAACAAGAAAGTCATTACATTCAGTTGAAAGACATAGTGAACCACTTGAATTGGTTCACACGGACTTATGTGACTTTAAATCAACACAATCACGGGGCGGAAATAAGTACTTCATGACTTTTGTAGATGATGGCACAAGTATCTTCTAAAAAGTAAAGATGAAGCTATAGAGAAGTTTACTCTCTATAAAAATGAAGTTGAGAATTAATTAAACCGGAAAATTAAGGTGCTAAAAAGTGATAAAGGTGGTCAATATGAATCTCCATTTGAAGCAATATGTGCTCAAAGTGAAATTAAACATATAACCTCAGCACCTTATACACCCCAACAAAATGGTGTTACCGAAAGGAAAAATCGGACATTGACAGAAATGATGAATGTCATGTTATTGAGTTCGGGATTACCGAATAACATGTGGGGGGAAGTCGTGTTGTCGGCTAACTACGTGTTAAACAAAATACCCCGAAAGAAACAAGACAAAACTCCTTATGAACTATGAAGAGTGCCAAGTTACAAACACTTGAGAGTGTGGGGGTGTCTTGCAAAGGTAGCCATACCTCCTCCTAAAAAGGTGAAGATTGAACCTAAAATTGTTGATTGCATATTTATTGGATATGCACATAATAGTAGTACTTATAGATTTCTTGTGTATGAGTCGAAAATTGAAACTATACACAAAAATACTACAATGGAATCTGTAAACGTGTCGTTCTTTGAGAATATATTCCCGTGTAAGTCAAGAAATGAGGCAAGCTCATCGACTAGGGTAATAGATTCAATAGAAGAAGAACACGTTCAAGATAAAAGTGAAGAAGAAGAGGTGGAACCTCGACGGAGCAAAAGAGCTAGGATTGAAAAATCCTATGGTCCGGACTTTCTAACCTATATGGTAGAAAGTGAACCACAACGTTACAAAGAAGCCGTTAGCTCTTCGGAAGGACCTTTATGAAAGGAAGCAATTAAAAGTGAAATTGATTTCATTTTGCAAAATCACACATGGGAATTAGTGGACCTTCCTCCGGGAAGCAAAACACTAGGATATAAGTGGATTTTCAAAAGGAAAATGAAGGCGGATGGAACAATTGATAAGTACAAGGCCCGACTTCTAATTAAAGGTTACAGACAAAAAGAAGGCCTAGACTATTTTGACACGTATTCTCCCGTCACGAGAATAACGTCAATAAGAGTTGTACTTGCAATTGCCGCATTGAGAAATCTTGAAATACATCAAATGGATGTAAAAAACAGCCTTTCTAAATGGAGATTTAGAAGAGGAGATTTACATGGAACAACCCGAAGGATTTGTTGCACGTGGACAAGAAAAGAAGGTGTGCAAATTAGTCAAGTCATTATATGACTTGAAACAAGTACCAAAACAATGGCATCAAAAATTTGATAATGCAATGATGCAAAGTGGATTTAAAATAAATGAGTATGACAAATGTGTCTATACTAAAACCATGGAAAATGGCTATGTCATTTTGTGTCTTTATGTAGACGACATGCTTATCATAGGGAGTTGTGATAAGATGATCAAATCCACAAAAGACATGTTGAATTCGAAGTTCGACATGAAAGATATGTGACTTGCGGACGTAATCCTTGGAGTAAAAATTTCTAGAATATCCAATGGACTTGTACTAAGTCAATCTCATTATGTGGATAAAATTCTTGAGAAATTTAGCAAGGATAACAATGGAATAGCGAGTACTCCAATCGATCCAAATTTTCATCTATCAAAGAATAGAGATGAACCAGTGTCTCAATTAGAGTATTCGAAAATCATCGAAAGTCTAATGTACTTGATGAGTTGTACTATGCCGGATATTGCTTATACTGTTAGCAAATTAAGCCATTATACAAGTAATCCTGAAACCAATCATTGGCAGGGTATAGTAAGAGTACTAAGGTACTTAAGATATACTCGTGATTTTGGATTGCATTACACGAGACATCCAGCTGTGATAGAAGGATATAGTGATGCTAATTGGATATCAGATATCAAGGACTCAAGGTCTACAAGTGGATATTTATTCACATTAGCAGGTGAAGCTATATCATGGAAATCTTCTAAGCAAACTGTTATAGCCAGATCAACCATGAAATCTGAGTTTATAGCACTAGATAAATGTGGTGAAGAAGTCGAATGGCTACGCCAATTTCTAGAAGATATTCCAAGATGGAAAAAGCCCGTGCCAGCAATTAGTATACATTGCGATAGCCAATCTGCGATTGGTGGGCACAAAGTCATATGTATAATGGTAAGTCTAGACATATACGTCGAAGACATAATACCATTAAACAACTACTTGCAACTGGCACCATATCTATTGACTATGTAAGGTCAAAAGATAATTTGGTGGATCCGCTAACCAAAGGGTTAAGTAAAGAGATAGTTGCAAGGTTGACATTGGGAATGGGATTAAAGCCTCTTGAAAAGTTAAACACAGCGGAAAACCTAACCTAGCTGACTGGAGATCCCAAGATCTAGGTTCAAAGGGACAACCTAACTGTTAAAAGACTTGTAGCGTCACTGTGGGGGTCAACCCTATACTCATTCCTTAAAGTGACATCCCGAGATGAATGAGGTTAAGCCTATGACTTTTTATGATTCTTATGTGAAGTAAAATGGGTTACTTAAAAGAATTACCTATGTGAGAAAGAAGTAGAGGCCGCTTCGAGGAGAATTGTGTGAGGCTCAATTCTTAGACCTTCTCACAGAACCAGACATTGTGATCCAGGGCCATTAATGGACACAGCTATGAGAGCTGAATTATGTTAGGGAGATACCTGTGTAAAGGGTAATTTTGTCAAATTACTTAATTGGTTATGTGTTTGTGAAATAAAATATTTATTTGTCAAAAATGGTTTTTGGATAAATTAAATATGAATGCTCAAAGTATGTGACCCACATTTTGCTAATCATTTTGATATTGTAAATCAAAAATGATTTTGACTTTGACTGATAAGCTCGGCCGAGCAGAGTGATTGACTCGCCCGAGCATAGCATGGCAGAAGAATCAAGTCTCTGAAAAGTCATGCTCGGCCGAGGCATATGCCTTGCTCGGCCGAGCAGATCCTAGGCAAAAGTTTATGGACAGCCTTGCTCGGCCTAGCAAGGCACATGACTCGGCCGAGCAGATCCTGAGCATTGATGACTGTTTGATTTTTCAATTGTAACAGCCGTGTAAATGGATATAAAAACTGAAACATGTGATTAAATGGATTTAATCTTTTCAGTTTAATTTCAGATTAATTGTGATTAACTCTAAATTAAATCCTAAATATTCATTTTGATTCCTAAGGCTTTATAGTAGAGATTTGACAAAGTTCGTCAAAGAACTTGTGAGAACTTGGAAGAACTTTGAGAAAAACACATCAGAGAGAGAAACACTTGTTTTTCTGCAAATCCTCCTCCATATCCTCTTGTTGCATCTTGTCAATTATCCTTTGGCCTCCTAGCTTGCATTGTAATATCAAGAGGTGATCTAGTCCAAGCTCGATTCAGCTCGCCGAAAACTTTAGGTGCAAAGTGCCCCCGGTCTGCACGTTCTTTCCTAGGAGACAAGCGATTCATGCAAACTCAAGCACACTAAGTGAGGGATCGAATATATCTTAAGGAGACAGTGATTTCATTGGGCTCATGCATCTTCAACAACTAATCATTTTTGTTTTGTATTTTCGGTTTATCAATTTGGTTGTAAATTATATTTTCTGTAATTGTTTCCTCGGCACCCTTGTAACACTTATATGTAATAAAGGAAGTATCATGTTTATTTGTAATAAAAAGAGTGTTGGTCGGGTTGATATTTTTTTTATTGAAGGGATTAAGTAAGAGATTTGAAACCCTAAAAATATTATCAAGAATGAGTGTTTTCTTGAGAGAAAATAAAATAAAATAGGAGAGTGAGGACCAAAGTTATTATGTGGCATGAGACAAAGATAATATATAAATGGAAGATTCATATATTTACATGAAAATATCTTTATACTATGATTCGATCGAATATTTCATTTCTTCCAACAATTCAATATATTTATGGTATATAAAGTGAGCATAACAAAATGTGGTAAGAAAAGTAAATTCCAACTTTCCATAAAGGGTTTATGTATTAAGATGAGATGTAGATTCGATTCACTTCTTTCTCTTGCTTTAACTTTTAAACAAAAATATCTTTCCTCCTAGGCATCAATACTTTAACTTGAAAAAATAAAAACTCCTCATTAATGTTTCTTAACCTTCTTTTTTTGGGATTGATTTCAACAATAATCAATTTTTTCACAATGAATAGAAAAATCAGGGTTTTAAATCGAATCAAGTTATTGACAGTTTGTATGTTAAAACGTGACTATATAAATGTGAAAATGAGTGTCGGTGATAGTGTTGGTGAAGTGTTAGTTTTAAATAATGTTAGGGTAGTGTTTAAGAATGTCAGCGTTCGTGTTTTTTGAGTGTCGTGTTTGTCTTTGACTGCCAGTTTTTGTGTCTTTGAGTACTCTCAGTATTAATTTTAATTAAAGAGTGTTAGTTGTAATGTTAAAGTGTATTAGTTGTAGTTATAAAGTGTGTCAAGATGTGTTAATAAGTTTCGTTTATATAAAAATGTCATTGGACAATATTTTTTTAAAAAAAAATGTTTATTTACAAAAAAGTCACTAAACTTTTAAATGAAGTTTCATATTTTTATAAAAATGTCACAATTCAATTTAATTAAAAAAACATTTTTCCTATTTGTTATGATATTTTTTTCCTAAGATTGTGGGTTTTTTTTGGGAAAAAGATTTAATTTATTAAGAACTAATATATAGATGGCAAATCTACACGAATGTCATTCTTTATTGCTATTTATAGGGCAAATTGCATTTTAGTTACCTGAGTTTGTCGAGATGTTTCAATTGGTTATCGAATTTGCATTTGTAACAAGTTGGTTATTGAGTTTGACTTTTTGTTGCAATCAGGTGTAATTTTGGATGAACCGTTAAAAATCTAACGAAGAGCATAACATGTGCCTTGCACGTGACATTTAAAGGGATATTTTTGTCATTTCTCTAGAGCTTGGCAAAAGTGAGTCAAACATTGGGGGATCAATATGTAAATTTAAAAATCAAAGGTGAACTAAAAGAAGAACTGTAAGGGCTTAAATAAAAAAACAATTAACATCCCCCCCCCCTCACATCCAGAATGTCCGATGTCGTCTCCCCTATTCCCACCTCCGTCTCCATTTCTTCCTCTATGGCCGCCGTCGCCATCATTTCTTCTCCGACAGTCTCTTTTCCTCCGTCTCCGGCAGTCTCTTCTTTTCCAACAACCGCCTCTTCCCTCTTTCCTTTACCTAGCACCAAACTGAAAGGACCCCAAAATTTTTCCTCCAAATCCGAGCCCTAATTTCAAGACCCACCTCCAATTCGACTTCCCTTGTCAAATTCGATTTTTTTTTTGCAAAACGTCAACTTTGTTGAGAGTATTGAAATTGATTTTGTGTTTGGGTTTTGAAATAATTTGGATTTTGATAGGAATTTATGTTTTGAATTCAAGTGAAACAACTTGTGTATGATGGTGATGGTGGTGGTGGGGGTGGTGGGAGGGGGTGCTTTTAGGGGGAAGAAGAATCAGATCACTGTTATGAGATAGATCCCGGGTAGAGAGGAAGTAGAGAGAAGATAGAGAGAGAAAGAAAGAGAATGGAGAGAGAGAGAGAGAGAGAGAGAGAGAGAGAGAGAGAGCTAGAGAGAGAGAGCTGGCGGATGAAAATGTGGAACTTGTGTTTGGGGATATGGTGGAATGGTTGAAGGCGAGAGTTGCTAGCGGAGCTGCGGTGGCTATCGCCGGCGTCGAAGATGATTAGGTTGAAGATATTTTTAATTTATATTTTTTTTATAATTTTTTATTCATTATATGTGGTTAACATATATTCAAAATAAATTTCATCCAATTACAAAATTATTAACTTGCAATTTTTTTATAAAAATTGAAACAAAAAATTATAAACTACCCCTTTAGATATATATATATATATATATATATATATATATATATATATATATATATATATATATATATATATATATATATATATATATATATATATATATATATATATATACATACATATATATATATACATACACACACACACACACACACATATATATATATATATATATATTATAAAAAGTTTACTTCAAATTTTAGAATATAAAAATAAAAAATTATTTTTTAAATGTGAGTAATATTTATATTTTGGATATATTGCAATATGGTAACCTCTATTTGACTCACTTTTGTCAAGCTCTAGCGAAATGACAAAAATACCCCTTAAGTAAGTCGCGTTCAAGGCACATGTTTCATGCTTCGTTAGTTTTTTAACTGGGCATCCAAAAATATACCTAATTGCAACAAAATGACAAACTTAATAACCAACTTGTTACAAATGTAAATTCGATAACCAATTGAAACATCTCGACAAACCCAAGTAACTAAAATGCAATTTGCCCCTATTTATATGATAGTAGTAACTATATTGAGCAATTGGTATTAGGGGGAGGTGTGAATAGTTGATGATTTCTTTTGAAATACTCTTAGAAAATTAAAGATAAAAACTGAAAATTAAAAAAAAATGTGTTAGCAAATAATATTAGAATCCATCTTGATAATATAAAATATAATTAATATTATACTAGAAAATAATTGCACATGCTGTATATATTAACTCAAAAGCTTCAATTCATCATAGTGGTTATAGTACATACTCTTTATTTTAAAAATATAGTTTTATTTTATTTTCTCTGTTAATTCAATAATTAATTTTAAATCTTTTATGAAAATCTGATCATCATCATAAGATTCTAAATGATGAGGCCAAAATCGTCAAATCAGCCCAAATCCAAGCGATCATTTGCTCCGGCGATTGCTAGGCCTGAAAATAAGAGAAATCACGTAAACTAAGCCGGGGCTTGACCGGCGAAGGCCCTCCGGCGTGAGAATAAGTTCACGGTTATGATATGAGAAACTAAATTGACAGAGTTTCTGTATGTAAAAAATAACGTACCCAATAATGTATTATATGGCTTGTATTTATAGGGATGGATTGATAGAATCCATGTTGAATTGAACTTGTAAAGAGATAAGATATAATCCTCAGAGGATTATATCTGTTAAGGAATCCTTATTTGATCTGTATTATAGGAGGTGCTTACAATTCTGTTAAGATTATAACTGTTGAATCCTTGTTTGAATATGATTGTTGTAACTGCTCGCCGGATAGCCGAGGAACACAAATTTCTTATCTCGGCATTTGCATGTAAGCCGAGATGCATGATTTTGCTTCCTCGTCAGTTGATGATCTGCCGACAGATGGATATGCCGAGACGCATGATTTTGTCTCCTCGTCATATGATGATATGCCGAGGTGCGAACTTTTCTGTCCTCGTCATTCATGACCTCTCGGAGCATGATGAGCCGGGGAGGAAATAGTGATGTGAAGAGCTCGTTGACAATGTTAAGGCCGAGAAATATACCTCTCGGCATACAAGGAAAGTATCCTCGGTACTCATAATTGGGGCATTTATACTTGCAAGTTGGGCCTATATTAGCCTTGTTAAGACGATATACGAGACCAAGAAAGCCCATGATTGCTTCTCATAACTTATACATGGGTTATGTTTATAGCCCAATCCATTTGTGCTTGACCAGGGCAAGCCCATGTTCGTATCTCGGTTTATACTGTTCAGTGGCCCCCGACTTTCTGGCTCGGACTAGGACGAGGAGAAAGTCATCTCATCCTCGGCTTACGGAATACGAACAGGTTTGCCACGCATCAGAGACGCTTCAATTTGGGCATCGTTTCATTATCCGCCGGTTATTCGCCATGATGATGAGATGTGGGCCCCCACGCCTGACATGTATTGGAAGTTGTTGCGTGCATTTAATGCTGGGGCGCCGTACCCGTTAACCCGCTTTCCTTTCGGTTTTGACCCGCTTTTAGTGAGTATAAAAACTAAAACCCTTTTCATTTTAACCTTTCCGTACTTGTGATATTTGAGAGTGTAGAAGCAAGGTTTAAGCGTTAAATCCTCCGGCGAGTTTCTTGAACTGTTCGAACCCAGTTTCCGATGAAGATTTGTTTCTCAACTTGATTCCGATCACTCTTCAGCAATCAGGTATACATTTCTTCCTTTTTATGCTTTCCGTCTATGCTTTTGCTATTTCTAGGGTTTTACAAGGAATTTGAATGTCAAAAACTGCCATTGTTGAGTTTTGAAGCTTTTTGAAGTTTTCAAATTTCTTTGAATATTTTGATTTTCTTGGATACTTGTATGAATTCCCCCATTGCTCCTTGATTCCCCCTTAGAAATGGCTCGTTCTTGGGACCATTCCCCCCGATTCATTTATGGATACCACAAGGGCAATCTGAGAGTTTACCGGAGAGAGAGGGGACAATGGTTGATGCTGACTTTGGCTGACATAGGAGAGATGTTGAGAAACTATGGCCGTACTCGAATGTTCATCCAATATCCAGACAGTACGAGGATAGATCGGGTTGATTCTTCGTCTCGTAGCATAGTCTTACTTGAGGATAGGGCCGAGATAATGGAACACATTAATTTGTTCTACCCATCCTCGGATCACATAGCTCGCGAGCGTCTAAGTGGTAAGACTCCCTCCTCGGCCTTAATGTGATGACGAGGAGAAGCTCCCTCTTCCCCGTCTCAATATCAGTCGGGGATGACGTAACTAACTGTGACCCCTCGACATTTTGCAGATATGACGGGAAGAGAGGGTGAAGCCTCCTCATCAACCAAGATTGTCAATGCCTTTGTCGAGGGAGAGCAAGTCGAGGGGAGAGTAGGACGAGGACGCGGTGGCCGAGGTGGAGGGGGCCGAGGCCGAGAAAGACCACCGAAAGCTGGGGACCCCATGTTGGAGCAATTGTATACCAAGTATGGGATGGATAAGAATGAATTTCGGCAAGCCCACCTTTGCATACGATGCCGCGGAGAGAAGTTTTTATTATAATGACAACCACGTTCCCTTCTACTTCAAACAATTTCAGCAGAGACTTCGTCTCCCTTTGGACCCCTTTATCAACGAACTCCTGGGTGATGTGAGGGCAGTTCCGGCCATGCTGGGAGCTAACGGGACTCGGGTCCTCGTTAGTTTCATTGTACTTTGCCGTAGCTTAGGTTACGAGCCTACCCAAGGTGCCTTCCGTCATTTCTTCTCCGTTGGATACATGAAGGGCACTCGTCTCCTCGTTCTACGGAGTGAATCTAAGAAACCGAAGATACTTCTCCCTACGTCCAGCAAGGTAGGAGGATGGGATAATCATGTGATAAGGGTAGAGAGCCGACAAGGCTGGGAGTTCCCCTCCCCTTATGATGTGCCAACTTCGTCGGGTCCAGTTCAGAAGTATGGGTGGACTAAGGACCTAATCAAGCTCCTCGAGGAATTTTTCGAGGTCGGGCTCCTTGACTGGTCAGCTTTGGAATCCGATGACCGCTACTATGTCCGAGCGGGAGGCGATGCGGGGCCGAAGGAAGGACGGGGTAGTTTCCTCGTAGCTATCGTCAGGGGGAGACGCTTGATGGCTGGAGAACACATCCCGGCCTAGTCTTTCATGAGAACTGTGCGAGATGCAAGCTCCCTCCCATCGATCAGTGCCTTAGAGAGGCTGACGTAGTAGGATGTAATTATTTTTTGCCTTTTACACTTGTATTTTTCGCATGTTGCTTTAAACCTCTTCGTAATATAACCATATCTTCCTCGTCTTTTGCAGATTTATCCTCTGAGCAGGAGGCAGAGCTAGAAATGGAGCAGCTAAGTGCCGTCGAGCTGATCAAGAGGAAGAGACGTCAGGCCAAGCAATCGACTTTGACGGATAGGAAGGAGGAGGCTAACCGCCGTAATCTCCTGCTGAGTGCCAAGGGAGACCAACCCCTTCCCGTCAAGTTGCACGGGGATATTGAAGCCGAGGAGGGGGCCTCCGAAGGCCAAGAAAATATACCAAATGTAGAGGGGCATAGCCCCCATGTTGATGTTACTGGGGTAGAGACTGAGCCTCCGTCCGCCGAGGAGACTGATCTCGTCCACCGTTAATCGGGTCAGAAGAGGCCCCAAGGTGCGTCTGCCGAGGAGCTCCAGGCCAAACGGGCTGCCGTGGAGCCTTCCAATCCCCAAGCTCCTCCAGTCCTCACCATCCAAACTATCAAAAACTCTGAGGATGTCGAGGAGCTTGCCCGGCGTATGGTGGCAAATGTCCCACGTTTGAGGGGCATCCCTTTGCAAGTCAGGGAGGGTGCCCTTGTGAGACTTGGCCGAGCTCCCATCCAAAGGTCCTTGGATCAAGAGGCCTTTGAGCAGCTTGTTAGAGACAAGCCAAGCAAAGAGCATCTGCTCTGCCGCAAAGGACTTTTGGTTTCCGAGGTGACTATCTCGTATCTCGAATCTCGTAACTTTCACCTCATTTTCTATACTTGTATCATTTCTGACTCTTTTTTCCCATACTGCAGTTTGCAACTATCTCGACCTACGAGAATGTCTTGTCTAAGGCTGCGGACAAGCAGCTGCATGAGGTCAAGGCCGCCCAGAAGAAGGGTGAGATTGATAGAGCAGCGCTGGCCGAGCTGTCGAAGGCCAAGGAGACGGATCTTGAAGCCGCTCAGGCCAAGGTGGAGGCCGAGGTTAAGAGAGCCGAGGAGGCCCGCGTGCAAGCTCGGGAGGCCCGAGCACAAGTTGAGGAGGCCATTCGGCAAAAGAACGTTGAGCTGGTTGAGCTGGAAAAGCTCAAGGCCGAGGTCCAGGTGAGGGCCGAGGAGGCCGAGGCTAAGTGTCGGGGCTTTGAAGCTACCCTTCCTTCTAGGGAAGAGGAAGTCGTGGCACGTTTTAAGGTTATCTGAGCCTTCCAGGATGCCGTGGACGAGAAAACGGCCATGATGTTCGAGGACGGCTATTTGCATCTGGCTCGCCGTCTTCTGGCTGATCCCTCCCTTGGCTTAGATGTAAATGCCATAGCCCGGCTGATCTGCAAAGGCCAATTTGACGAGGAGGCCAGGGCCCTCCACCATCTCATCCCCTTCTCCGACTATAACTTGGGCATCATGGCTAAGGAGGATGCTCAGGTCGGCCGTGAAGCGTGGGTTCCTCCTTCCGTTGATCCTGGCAATCTCAAGGCTGTGGTTGAGATGATTGAGGATGAGGAGATGGACGCGGAGGCCGAGGGTGGAAATATCGAGGGGGCTAATGCACGAACTGAACAAACTATCCCTCCTCTCCCCGATGCCGCCACATAGGATTTTCTGGAAAAACCCTTTGATGATGCACAAGAGACTAGGATTTTTTCTTTTTCTTTTGTGTTGTAATAGCGTTAGGACTTTGTAATTTCCTTTTGAATATTAATGGAAAGGTCCTTTTGTTTCAATTCATGTTGTGTTGCTTCGATGAATTGTTTTTATGCTTGTTTGTTGGTTATGTACAAATACAAGACTTGTTGTTGGGAGGAAGTCGAGGAAGGTGTTAGTACCCGGTCCGAAAAAAGGACTGAAGTGCAATTCGGGAAAATCTGGGACTAAACTGGCATTTGGAAGCTTTTGGACCAAATTGGAATTTATTGAAAATTCAGGGACTAAACGGGAAATATGGAAATTTTGGACGAATTTGATATATAAAAATTCCTGGGATTAAATGAAAGATAAAGTCCCAAAGAGCGAAATGCAAAAGAAGCCATTAAAGTGGTCAAAATGGACTTGAAAATAACAGAGACGAAGCGAGTAATATTGGTACAAAATTATTTTTTGTGGCCAAGGTTTTGCTGAAGTGGCCGAGCTTCTAAGGCCATTTGGAAACAAGGAGGGCCGGCCAAGACTTAGCAATTTAGGGCCACTCTAGGCCAAATGGGGCCAAGGTTGGGCCAGGGCTCAAGAATTAAACTTTTGGCCGATCGACCCTTAAATCTTTCCCACATCACTTTCGTAAAACGTTCCTCCCCAATTCCTTTCACTATATAAACCCCACTCCGCCTCACACTTTGAACACAGAATTATTCTACGGAAAACTCAAGACAAAACTTGAGGTTTCCTCCATAGAAAACTTGAGACTAAACTCGAGTTTTCTAAGTCTAAATATTTTCTCAACACACAATTCACTCGGAAGAAACGAGACTACACTTGTTTTACCCGCAGTTCTTCCTACTCTCTTCGAATCTTCATAGATTCAATCCAAAAGCCTTGCCATCATTAGGTAAGTCTTCTGTTTATTTTTCCGTCTTTATTATCGTCTTTATTATTATGCTAGATTTATTATTTGCATGCTTAGTATTTTAATTACTTTATTTCTTGCTTATGTCATATATGCTAGATTTAGGGTTGTTTTAATATATTTAAATATGCAATAGCCGAGGATGATCTAGGGTTTCGCCAAGAAACCCAATAGATCTAGGAACTATTTCTTTCCTTCCACCTTAGTTATAATTATCCCATGATCAACAATCCCCCAAGGATGAACGTTGATTAGTGCACCTTCCGAGGGCCTAACTCAAAGGTTCTAGGGTGTGATCATCAATTAATTCTTTCTCTCCCCTCCTCCTTATGCATGATCCCGTTTCTTCTATCTATTCCTGTAAACACCACACACAACCAACACCCCACATGCTAGAAAGACCGATCCGTCGGGCAATAGGAGTGATAGCGTTTCTTCTTCTGTTGTAACTTGACCCCCGAACCCAATTACATGTTTAGCCTTTTTTCAAAGCTTTGGGCTATATCAAAGTGGCGTGGCGACTCTCAAAATTAAACTAATATTTTTAATATGGTTTAAAGCGAGTGTCACTAAATGAATATCCCATTTCGGTCCGACTTTATATAATTATTTATTTCAAACTTCCGAATGCGCGTTGCATCGGGACGGGGTATTCACAGTGGCGACTCTGCTGGGGACTGTTTTGAAATCTTTTCAAACTAAGTGGGTCAGACTTTCGTTTTTCTTAGTGGTGTTGTATTTTACTTCCTTTTTCTTTTTCTCCTATTCTTAACTGCTGCATTGCATGCATGCATCTCATAAAAAAATCTTTCTCTTTTTTCCTTAAAAAAAGAATTAGACTTTTTACCTCACACTACCACTAGAGTCCGTGTCACACTGCACAGACACCCTTTAACCCTTCGGAGAAGCCAAAGTGCGGGAAGTGTGGTGATCATGTCGCCTCCCTTCCGAGTCTCACTTGGCCATCCACTCATCAGTGCGCTTCGGCTGCACGATGGGAGCCTAAAATCTAACCCTTGTGTCACCCACTTTACTAGGAATACACTCCATGTGACCGGTTGGTTTGACTAGCTTTTTTATATAGACAATTAATAAGGTCTTTATGTTAAGTCACTGCGAATCAATGATAAGTCAAGATCTATCGAGAGATTAAGAGCACAAAAAATTGATTTCCTTTTAGAGGACGTACCATGTAAAGTTTGAATGCTTGATCTTGTCCTATCATGAGTCTGTAGTACTTCCCATAAACATCATATTAAATGTCTATATGAGACGGTTAGTCGTTAGGATCCACCACTTTAGGACATTTAGTTAGTTGCGAAAAAGGGGTATCCCTTCCAACCAAGAGTAGGTTCTATAAAATAGAGGGCTTTTTTGTAAATAAAGTGCTTAACTATCCCTCATTTCTAGGACCCTTCGAGGTCCGCTCCTCATTTTTAGGACCCTTCGAGGTCCGCTCCTCATTTCTAGGACCCTTCGAGGTCCGCTCTTCATTTCTAGGACCCTCCGAGGTCCGCTTTTCATTTCTAGGACCCTCCGAGGTCCGCTCCTCATTTCTAGGACCCTCCGAGGTCCGCTCCTCATTTCTAGGACCCTCCGAGGTCCGCTCCTCATTTCTAGGACCCTCCGAGGTCCGCTCCTCTATTCTAGGACCCTCCGAGGTCCGCTCCTCATTTCTAGGACCCTCCGAGGTCCGCTCCTCATTTCTAGGACCCTCCGAGGTCCGCTCCTCATTTCTAGGACCCTCCGAGGTCCGCTCCTCATTTCTAGGACCCTCCGAGGTCCGCTCCTCTATTCTAGGACCCTCCGAGGTCCGCTCCTCATTTCTAGGACCCTCCGAGGTCCGCTCCTCATTTCTAGGACCCTCCGAGGTCCGCTCCTCATTTCTAGGACCCTTCGAGGTCCGCTCCTCATTTCTAGGACCCTCCGAGGTCCACTCCTAATTTCTAGGACCCTCCGAGGTCCACTCCTCACTTCTTGGACCCTTCAAGGTCCACTCTCCATTTCTAGGACCCCCCGAGGTCCGCTCTTTACTTCTTGGACCCCTCAAGGTCCACTCTCCATTTCTAGGACCCTCCGAGGTCCGCTCTTTACTTCTTGGACCCTTCAAGGTCCACTCTCCATTTCTAGGACCCTCCGAGGTCCGCTCTTTACTTCTTGGACCCTTCAAGGTCCACACCCTCTACTGCGGACCGCTCTAGGTCCAATCTCTCTATCTTGGACCGTTCAAGGTCCACTCTTTGACCCTTCGTGGTGCTCTTCCTATACTATGTTCACTCTCCCAATCTTGGACCATTCAAGGTCCACTTCTCATATCTTGGACCGTTCAGGGTCCACTCCTCATATCTTGGACCGTTCAAAGTCCACTCCTCATCTCTTGGACCCTTCAAGGTCCACACTCCTCACATCTTGGACCGTTCAAGGTCCGCTCTTCTTCTCTTGGACCCTCCAAGGTCCACTCCTCTTCTCTTGGACCCTTCAAGGTCCACTCCTCATCTCTTGGACCCTTCAAGGTCCACACTCCTCATATCTTGGACCGTTCAAGGTCCGCTCTTCTTCTCTTGGACCCTTCAAGGTCCACTCCTCAATTTAGGATCCTTCGAGGTCCACTCTCTCTATCTAGGACCATTAAAGGTCCACCTTTCCACCTGAGACTCTTCGAGGTCCACCCCTCGTCTCTTGGACCATCCATGGTCCATTCCTCTACCTTTGACCACCCACGGTCTACATCCTTCAAGTTAGGACCCTTCAAAGTTCTACCTCTTATCTCTTGAACCATCCGCAGTTTGCTCCCTTAACCTTAAAACCATCCATAGTTTAAATCCTTTATCTCTAGCACCCTTCAGCCAAAGACCCACCTAGATCAAACCTCTCTCGACCCATATAGATCAAACCACCATCTAGGGCCTACCTAAGCCAACTTACCAAGTCCGATTAGCTCGTCTAGATCACCCTCACTTATATTTGACCAAGGATCGAGTCATCTTCCTCTCCTTTTTTCACCAAACGGACTCTTTTACATTCATCCTCTCTCTTTCTCTAAACTTAACCCTGGTTGTATCATCAACGGGGCCCCTCGAACTACGGTGACTCCGAGACTCATACCTTAAATGGTAAGGGTTACGTAGGCAACTTCACCCGGTCAAACTCTCAAATTGTGGAGATCAACTATTTTCTCGGAGATGCCTTAAGATTAATTGTGAGTCTAATTCAACTCATTGGTTTGACTCTGCCGTATGTTCTGCTGCACTCCGCATCATGTCTCTGGAGAAAAGCATTGAAGCCCTCAAAGAAGTCTCGGGCATGAGGTTGGGAGTGATCAACCTCCTCAAAGACATGCATGAAATTGAGCAATACCATTTGTCTTGCATTCACGAGTGCTTGAGAAGAGATCCTCCTCCCGCAATTCCGCGAGTCCCTATGCTTATGGTCCCACTTATGGTCCAACACATCGTAATGTCTCATTCAGATGCCCGCCGTGGCCACCAACCAACGAAAGGCACCAATACCCGAGAAGGAGATCAACAAGGAACATTTTGATGACTTAGGAATGCCTGTGGGTGAGTTCTTCGACATTTTGGTGGAAAAGAGTTCGATCAAGCCGCTCGAGAATTACAAGCCTATTAACCCGAGATCTAACTTGGATACATCCAAGTTTTGCAGATACCACAAGTACATTGGGCATACCATCGACAACCGTAAGCGGCCGAAACGCTTGATTCAAAATTTGATCAACCAAGGCCTCATTAATGAAGAAGCCCTCGTACTTCAAGGAAGGATTTAGATTCATTCAGTCTTGTAGGTTCTAGTGTGTCTTTCTTACTTCCACTTTGGGCATTGATATGTAATGTCCACTTTAGATTAGTTGCTTCAATAATAAAAGAGTCTTTCTTTCTTTTCTCTCTAGACTTGAGACATAATCTCGCATTACTTTCAAGAAGATTGTTTTATTTATAATTATCACTTGGTTGCTAATCTCATTGATAAACTCACCGGCTAATAAAGTAAACAATGAATGAATGCTTTGATTGGAGTAAACAACTCACCGTTCCTTCTTCATATACACCATCCCTATACACCCTTCTCTCATACACTCTCTCCATACTCCACCGTATACTTTTCATACACTCCTTGTACATACCCGTTATACCTTCTCAAACATACACTTCCCCAAATACACTCTCCCCCGCTTGACCTCCTTTCCATATGATCAAGACAAGCACAAAGACCGTTGTTGCTCATCATCAGAAAATAGCTGCTCACGCCACTGCAATTTAAAGAAAATGCAAGGAGTTGTTCCTATCCTTCACAAGTGCTGCATGAATATCAACTTGGGGCTCACCAACCCCCCAATCTCGCGTCTCCTCTGATTTTCCATTTGATCGATAAGCTTTCATTGAATATGCTCACATATCTTTCCCATGGTCTGAATATATTTTGCCTTACATTAATAAGTCGGTTAAATGAGTTTGCATTTATTTTAAATACTCTTTTGAGAATGCTATCCAAAGAGCGATTGAAGCTTAAACCTCTCACCATAGGAAGACTTTGTCTTATCCTCACTAAATAATACCCTTTCATTTCTAGATCGACAAGTTTTGAGACCCTAAGGAAGAAGCCCATACTAGGGGCTCCCTTGATTCACAAAGGAAGTAATCACCTCCAAGCTCAAGAAAGGCGGAATGCAAAAGAAACTCATACAAGGGGCTCCCTCGAAGGGACCACCTCCAAACCCAAGAGGGAAAAGGTAAAACCATCCTAAGGCATACACTAGGGGCTATCGCGAGCAAATAAATCCGAAGGCTTTTCTCGATAAGAAGGTGTTCGAAAAAAAAAATAAAATAAAAAAAAATCACCCCGAAGTGAACCTCCCATCTCAAAGGTTGTGAAAACGAGACATCGAGTGAAGGTCCTATCGTGATCAAGTTACCTGCCGAAATCACAACAAACTCGCGAGAAGAAGCAACAAAAATTCCCTCTTGGACAAATCCCGTAAACCAATTCCAAAGTCCATCCTCTCACTTTTAGAGGATTCCATCACCACCCTTGACCTTATCAAAATCAAAGTTAACCTCACTCTTAGAGGTTCAAGAAGCAAGAACAAGAAAATCCCTTCACCTTAGAAATTCCAAACACATCCCTCAAGCCAACCTCTCAAAGAATGGCCCAGCCGACCTCTCACTTTAAGAGGTCATGTTAAGCATCATCCAATGGTCGATCGCAACCCAAAGACCAGCTACAACCGCTACCGAATGGCATTCTCAAAAGATTATTTAAAAGAAATGCATATTCAGATTTTTGAGTCACTTGTTATCCTACGTGAGCATATTACATATTCTCTCAAAAGTTTGGGAACTTGTCCTATTCTTGAAATTCGTTCATTCGACTCCTCAAACACTGTCTCGCAAAAGTCTCACCGGGGCTTCGCATCCGTGCCTCTCGCCGGCACTCCGGTAAAAGCAAGGAGACACGCGCTGTGACTACTCCCTCGGCCTTGCGAGAACAAAGGAACAAAGAATCTTCACTTAAAGGAATGAAAAAATCTTTGGGTTATAATCACTAATTCCCACCTTTTCTTCCACCCCAATCTTTTTCTATTTTTCATTTTTTCCCATGAAGGAGATCAATGCAACGGCAGCCCGCACCACAATTACCACCGAACGTAGCAAAGAAGCAACAACGGAACATCCTACTCCTTCTAAAGACAAGCCCAATTCCAACCTTCTAATCAAAACAGATTATTTGTTTACTCATATAATTGGAATTTGATAAACCAATCGGTGAGGTCCATTCGCGAGCAATCAAGATATAATTCGAATAAAATAATTCTTCAAATGTCTCGACAAGTCTTCTTTTTCTACATCATAGGAAAATAGAGCCAAACACTGTCTTTCTGTCTGCAGGGGCTTCCATACACTTTTCCACACCTTGTGATGCTTATACTCTCCCAAAAGAGTCAAACCCAAAAGCGAAAGTGTCATACACGAACTCGGGATCCATTCCCACCTTCGAAAAAATGCGCCCCTGCACTTATACATTTCCGAGTCTTGTCCAGCCGATCGATTGACCATTGTTCGAAACGAGGGGTCGCCCGTGGCCGCAAGATGACTCGTCTCGCAAATAGGGATGCATTGAATCTCTCCAAGCCGGGGCTTGTGTTAAGTCGTTCTCTCAGGCTCTCTTCGTGTTTGCTCGCATCATCAATCGGGGCTTCGCCATTCCCTTCGTGTTTGCTTTGCATCATCAACGGGGCTTCGCTATTCATCATCAATTGGGGCTTCGCCAAGGTTACTTCATCAAACATTGGGGCTCCCCTCAACAAAAATGGGTCGACTATGTGCTCTAACAAAAATCGGAGCTCCAATGAAGTCATATCTAGCATGAAGGGCATCCCTTGTCATCAAGATCAGCATGTGGCAAACTCTTGGAGTTAGTTAGAAACATGATTAATCATAAGGCCTCCTTATCAAAATAACATGCTTTCAAAATGCTATCCTCTTTGGCACCTTGTTTACAAAATCACTCTTTGGTCTCCACAAATTTTCAAACTCTTCAAAGACGCCTCTCTCTCTCAAGGTGACTCGGTCCTGCCCCTTATCTCTGGACATCAAACTTACCTAATCCCATCTTCTCGGCCTCGCCTAGTTTAAACCATAACCTTTCTGCTCAAACTGCCTTGTTCAGACTTACCACAAATGTAAAACCCTAGCCTCAAACCTAGGTGACAAATACCTCTCTAAACCCTAGCCTCAAGCCTAGGTGACAAATACCTCTCTAAACCCTAGCCTCAAGCCTAGGTGACAAATACCTCTCTAAACCCTAGCCTCAAGCCTAGGTGACAAATATCTTTCTAAACCCTAGCCTCAAGCCTAGGTGACAAATACCTCTCTAAAATCCTAGCCTTAAGCCTAGGTGACAAATATCTTTCTAAACCCTAGCCTCAAGCCTAGGTGACAAATACCTCTCTAAAATCCTAGCCTTAAGCCTAGGTGACAAATACCTCTCTAAAACCCTAGCCTTAAGCCTAGGTGACAAATGCCTCTCTAAAACCCTAGCCTTAAGCCTAGGAGACAAGACTCCTCTCTAAGCCTTAGCAATGATTATCCCAATCTTTTAATCGCTTGGTTCTTCGGCTCGGGAAGCCATAATAATCCCAATCAATTCACACAACTATTCTTCATCAGTAAACAGTAGCCTAAGTCCTTTGGCAGCTACAGTTTCCCGCATTTCAGAGGTCTATCCTCCATTTCAAGGGTCCGTCCCGCATCTTCAAAGGGTCCGTCCCGCATTTCAGAGGTCCGTACTCCGTTTCAAGGGTCCGTCCCGCATCTCAAAGGGTCCGTCCCGCATCTTCAAAGGGTCCGTCCCGCATTTCAAAGGGTCCGTCCCGCATTTCAGAGGTCTATCCTCCATTTCAAGGGTCCGTCCCGCATCTTCAAAGGGTCCGTCCCGTACCTTCAAAGGGTCCGTCCCGTACCTTCAAAGGGTCCGTCCCGCATTTCAGAGGTCTATCCTCCATTTCAAAGGGTCCGTCCCGCATCTTCAAAGAGTCCGTCCCGCATCTTCAAAAGGTCCATCCCACATCTTCAAAGGGTCCGTCCCGCATTTCAGAGGTCTATCCTCCATTTCAGAGGTCTATCCTCCATTTCAAAGGGTCTGCCCCATACACTTTCTCTCAGTACGCGAATCAAGACTACACTTGATTTGTTCCATCACACACAATTTTCAAGGGAAAAATCAAGACTATACTTGAATTTCCTTTCCACACATTATCTCACAACATATCTTCACACGGAGAAATCAAGACTACACTTGATTTGTTCCATCACACACAATTTTCAAGGGGAAAATCAAGACTATACTTGAATTTCCTTTCCACATATTATCTCACAAATCAAGACTACACTTGATTTGTTCCATCACACACAATTTTCAAGGAAAAAATCAAGACTATACTTGAATTTCCTTTCCACATATTATCTCACAAATCAAGACTACACTTGATTTGTTCCATCACACACAATTTTCAAGGAAAAAATCAAGACTATACTTGAATTTCCTTTCCACATATTATCTCACAAATCAAGACTACACTTGATTTGTTCCAACACACACAATTTTCAAAGGGAAAATCAAGACTATACTTGAATTTCCTTTCCACACATTATCTCACAAATCGAGACTACACTTGATTTGTTCCATCACACACGATTTTCAAGGGAAAAATCAAGACTATACTTGAATTTCCTTTCCACACATTATCTCACAAATCGAGACTACACTTGATTTGTTCCATCACACACGATTTTCAAGGGAAAAATCAAGACTATACTTGAATTTCCTTTCCACATATTATCTCACAAATCAAGACTACACTTGATTTGTTCCATCACACACAATTTTCAAGGAGAAAATCAAGACTATACTTGAATTTCCTTTCCACACAAAACATATTTTCCCACGGAGAAGGCAAGACTATACTTGATTCTCCTTTCCGTACATCTCTCAATATTATTCGAATCGCCCTTAGATTCAATCCTCAAAGCCTGGCCACAAATCGCATCTTTGGCTTGAGACGCTGCACGTCCGCCACTCTCGGGTACTAAACGCCCGCGTTTTCGAACTACGGCTTGGCTTGATTCCTCTTGGGATACGTAGGTAGCCCGACGTGGGTCCAGCCACTTGACCTACCTGATCATCTTCCATTTGTGACTCAGCTCGAGTCCAAACCTCACAATCATTGTCTTACCTCCCGAAATCCCTTTTTCAGATCTGATCCTATTTCTTATCGTCGACCCCACTTGTCTTACAAGAAGCGTCGCCGAGGGGCTACTGTTAGTACCCGGTCCGAAAAAAAGGACTGAAGTGCAATTCGGGAAAATCTGGGACTAAACTGGCATTTGGAAGCTTTTGGACCAAATTGGAATTTATTGAAAATTCAGGGACTAAACGGGAAATATGGAAATTTTGGACGAATTTGATATATAAAAATTCCTGGGATTAAATGAAAGATAAAGTCCCAAAGAGCGAAATGCAAAAGAAGCCATTAAAGTGGTCAAAATGGACTTGAAAATAACAGAGACGAAGCGAGTAATATTGGTACAAAATTATTTTTTGTGGCCAAGGTTTTGCTGAAGTGGCCGAGCTTCTAAGGCCATTTGGAAACAAGGAGGGCCGGCCAAGACTTAGCAATTTAGGGCCACTCTAGGCCAAATGGGGCCAAGGTTGGGCCAGGGCTCAAGAATTAAACTTTTGGCCGATCGACCCTTAAATCTTTCCCACATCAGTTTCGAAGCCGTTCCTCCCCAATTCTTTTCACTATATAAACCCCACTCCGCCTCACACTTTGAACACAGAATTATTCTACGGAAAACTCAAGACAAAACTTGAGGTTTCCTCCATAGAAAACTTGAGACTAAACTCGAGTTTTCTAAGTCTAAATATTTTCTCAACACACAATTCACTCGGAAGAAACGAGACTACACTTGTTTTACCCGCAGTTCTTCCTACTCTCTTCGAATCTTCATAGATTCAATCCAAAAGCCTTGCCATCATTAGGTAAGTCTTCTCGTTTATTTTTCCGTCTTTATTATCGTCTTTATTATTATGCTAGATTTATTATTTGCATGCTTAGTATTTTAATTACTTTATTTCTTGCTTATGTCATATATGCTAGATTTAGGGTTGTTTTAATATATTTAAATATGCAATAGCCGAGGATGATCTAGGGTTTCGCCAAGAAACCCAATAGATCTAGGAACTATTTCTTTCCTTCCACCTTAGTTATAATTATCCCATGATCAACAATCCCCCAAGGATGAACGTTGATTAGTGCACCTTCCGAGGGCCTAACTCAAAGGTTCTAGGGTGTGATCATCAATTAATTCTTTCTCTCCCCTCCTCCTTATGCATGATCCCGTTTCTTCTATCTATTCCTGTAAACACCACACACAACCAACACCCCACATGCTAGAAAGACCGATCCGTCGGGCAATAGGAGTGATAGCGTTTCTTCTTCTGTTGTAACTTGACCCCCGAACCCAATTACATGTTTAGCCTTTTTTCAAAGCTTTGGGCTATATCAAAGTGGCGTGGCGACTCTCAAAATTAAACTAATATTTTTAATATGGTTTAAAGCGAGTGTCACTAAATGAATATCCCATTTCGGTCCGACTTTATATAATTATTTATTTCAAACTTCCGAATGCGCGTTGCATCGGGACGGGGTATTCACAGAAGGTCCCTCGTCCCCCGATTATGAAGTGAGTTGTTAGGCCGAGGTGGAGTCCCTCGGTCCTGACTACATTTTAAGTCGTATAAGCCGAGGAAGGGGCTCCTCGGCTTTGACTGTTGGGTGTTTTCTTCTTTTTCATCTCCTTATACCGAGGAATATGACTCGTGTACAGGTTTCAAACGTGATGCATGTTAGTCGTAGTGACAAGGTGTGTTTCCTTGTCTTGACGTGAGGCAAGTCAATAGGCCGAGGAGAAGTCCTCGGTCTTAACTGTTTGAACCTTGTAATCCTTGAATCGAGGCGGACCCTCGTCAGGATGTAAGATAAGCCAGAATGTCGAGGGAGGATCCTCGTGTTGGCTGTTAGGAGCCTATAGTCATTAAGTCAAGGCGGACCCCTGTCAAGACGTAAGGCATGTATTTTGAAGAGTCGGGATAAGACCCTCGTCTTCCGGTGTTTGTGTCAGGAGTTGATAGTTTCCTTACATGTTGGAAGAAGTTGCTTTCATAACTGAAACGTGATTACATCGAACTGCAATCCTATCAAACTAAGAAGTAAAAGACTGAAAATGGGAAAACTCATCTATTACAAAATGAACTAGATTAATGATAATATTTTCGAAGGTTGTCGGAATGCCATGGATGCTTGAGATCTTTCCCCTCCTTGGTCTTTAGTCTGTAGGTCCCTTCTCGAATAACTTGAGTGATGATATAGGGACCTTCCCACCTGGGGAGAGCTTGTTTTGTTCTCGCTTCCGACCCGCTTGCTTCAATTTTTCTAAGTACCCAATTACCTACTTGGAATACTCTTCTGATGACTCTCTTGTCATGATATGCCTTGGTCCTTTGTTTGTAGTTCACCATCCTCATCTGCGCAGCTAGTCGTTTTTCATCTATCAGGTCTAAGTCTAGGAGCCTATTAACCTTGTTGACTTGTTCATCATAGTGGGAGTTTCTCACAGTTGGAATGTCCATTTCAGCTGGTGCCATAGCCTCAGAACCGAAGGTTAACGCGAATGGGGTTTCCCCGGTTGGCCCCCGGGTGGTTGTGCGAACAGCCCATAAGGCTAGGGAAAGTTCGTCCAACCATCTGCCCTCGCGTCCCTCAAGGTTCTTAGTAAGGGCTGTTAGGACCAGTTTATTGGCAGCTTTTGCTTGACCGTTGCCTTGGGGTCTGCTAACTGATGACTTTGCGTGGCGGACTTTGACTCTTCCCAATTCTGTTGTAAATGTCGTAGAAAATTAGAGTCCATGGTCAGAAACAATTGTGTGGGGGAGGCCAAATTGACACCAGATATAGTCGTGGACAAAGTTGATTGCGTTCTCTTCCGTTATCTTGGCTAATGCCTTTACTTATATCCACTTAGAGAAGTAATCAACAGCTACTATCACGTACTTGCAATTACCACGGGTGGGAGGGAAGGGTTCTATGATGTCGATCCCCCACATATCAAACGGCCACGTAGGTATTACAAGTGTCTGCTCAACTGCCGGTAGTCTAGGAATGTCGGAGAATCTCTGGCACTTGTCACACTTTCTAACACAGGCATGCGCGTCCTCCCTCAGGTTTGGCCAATAGTAACCTAGCGAGATGATCTTGTCAGCTAAGGTTCTGGCCCCCGGGTGTCCGCCGCAAACACCTTCATGTACTTCTGCTAAGAGGTTTTCAATTTCCTTAGGATAGACACACCTTAGCAGGGGCTTGGTGAAAGATCTTCGGCAGAGGATTCCGTTCATCACAACGAACCCTGGTGACCTCTTCTTAATAAGTCTGGCTTGTGCTTCGTCCTCCGGAAGTTGGCCCTTCTCGATGTAGTCCATGTAGTTATCGATCCAGCATCTCTCCTCTCCATCAAGGAGCATAATTTGTAATCTTTCATACGCAGGTTCCTCATCAAAAACTATGTATGGATTGGTCTTAGACTTAAACACATTCATAGTCGTTAGTTTAGATAGAACGTCTACGATTTGGTTGTCTTCCCCGCCAATTTGTTTGAGTTCAAAGAATTCCATCTTTTCCGTCATGTCTAGGACCAGATCTCTATATTTGGTAAGGGTGGGGTCTTGGGTGTTATACTCTCCCTTTACTTGTTTGATAACTAGTTGGGAGTCACAGAATGCCGCCACCTTGGTTGCTCCGTAGAAGGAAGCCAACTCGATACCGAATATTAGAGCTTTGTATCCAGCTTGATTGTTTGAGGCAGGGAATTTGAATCGGATGATGTCTTGCATGGTGTATTCTCCTTCTGGACTTGCTAGTACAACTCCAGCTCCGCTTCTTTCCTTGGTGGCCGATCCGTCCGTGTACAAGATCCAACAGTTGGAGGGGAGTTCGATGGGAGACTCTTCCTCCCCCGCAGCGTTTTGCTTACGGGAAGTGGGGAGGTGCTCACCCATAAAGGCGGTCTCAACCATGAAGTCAGCCAAAGGCTGTGCCAGGAGGGTCTTCCTTGGTTTGTAAGTAATATCAAACTCAGTGAGAGCGATAGACCAATTCAGGAGACGTCCGGAGCCATCCAACTTGTGGAGGATCTTCTTCAGTGGTTCATTGGTGTATACAGTGATAGGATGCACAGAAAAGTAGGCATGTAGTTTCCTTGAGGCAATAACTAGTACGTATGCTATCTTCTACACGTTGAAATATCTGCTCTCCACGTCAGACAATGCCTTAGAGACATAGTAGACTGGCTTCTGCGTTCCTTCTTCACTCCGAACTAGGACAGCTGCGACTGCATGATCAGTGGCGGCCAGGAATACATACAGCATCTCACCGGTAATCGGACTGCTAAGCAAAGGAGGGGAACCCAAGTACTCCTTCAACCGGAGGAATGCTTCGGAGCATTCGGGAGTCCAGGAGAAGCTCTTGGTACCCTTCAAAACCTTGAAGAAAGGCAATGATTTTTCGACGGATTTGGCTATGAATCTTCCCAGTGCCGCTATATTTCCATTTAATCTTTGAACCTCCTTGATGTTGGTAGGTTACTTCATGTCAATTAGTGCCTTGATTTTTTCTGGGTTTGCCTCAATTCCCCTTTGCGATACCATGAAGCCCAAGAAATTTCCAGCTGTCACCCCAAATACACACTTACTTGGGTTTAGCTTCATGTTGTTGGTTCGAAGGTTGTTTATTGTCTCTTTCAAGTCAGGGGTGTGACTTCCCTCCTTAGTCTTAATGACCATATCATCGATGTAGGCCTTCATGTTCCGGCAAATTTGTGCGCCAAATACTTGATTCACCATCCGTTGGCATGTGGCACCCGCATTCTTGAGCCCAAAAGGCATCATAACATAGCAATAATTTCCCCCAAGCGTCTGGAAGGCCGTCTTCTCGATGTCCTCTTCCGCCATTTTGATCTGATGATAGCCTGAATAGGCATCTAGGAAACTGAGTGTTTGGTGTCCAGCAATAGAGTCAACCAACTTATCGATTCTGGGGAGAGGATAACTGTCTTTAGGGCAGGCCTTGTTAAGATCGGTGAAATCGATGCACATTCGCCACTTCCCATTTTGCTTCTTTACCATCACCACATTGGCCAACCACACGGGGTACTTTACTTCTCGAATGATTTCGGCGCTAAGTAACTTTTGCACCTCTTCCTTTATAGCTTCCTCCTTGTCTCTTGCGAAATTTCTCCTTGTCTGTGAGATAGTATTCGCCAATGGATCAACTTCCAAGCGGTGGAGTGCCACTTCTTCATTGATCCCCTCATGTCTTCGACTCTCCAAGCAAAGACGTCGAGACTGTTTTTTAAGAGGGAGATGATTTCTTCTTTCTCTTCCAGAGATAGCTGGCCCCCGAGTTTGATTTTTTGTTCAGGATAGTCAGGATTGATGACCACCTCTTCCAGTTCGTCCACAGGCTTCATTTCAGGACCATCTCGAAATTCCAGGGACTCGATGATGATTTCTCTAATTTTCCTACCCTCATTGTCATTCACGTTGAGGCCCTCTTCTTTCATTAGTTCATCAACGTCGAGCGGATCGACTGTCCTCAAGTCATGGTTGGCCCCCGAGTTCTGGCCGTTGACGAGAATGGGATCTTCCTCGGAGACGGATGGAACTATGCCCTGGTCAGCTGCAATTTCTAGGACCATAGGCTCTTCATCTAGGACCTCACGGATATAGCTCACCCTAGAGCTGGTATGGGTGATTTTCAGAGATTTAGAGATTTTGATATTGTCCTCAGGGGTGTCTATCTCCACGGTTTTAGATTTTTTGCGGCTCTTCACGACATGTTCCAAGAAGTCCTTGGCGGTCGCCCTCACGCATCCAATTCCAGAACGAGTAGGAAATTTGACTCGTAGATGAGGAAGAGAGGCGACCAACCCGAGTTTTGCTTGACTTGGAATGCCCAGTATTGCATGATAATCACTTTTTAGATCCATGACTACGAAGGTAACGGTAGCTGTGGATCGGAAGGGATGTTCGCCAATTTCCAGTTCTAGCTCGACAGTTCCCTTGGCACCAACTTTATGGTTGGTGAAGCCTTCCAACCTTCCGTGATAAGGCTCCAGTGCAGTATCTTTCAGGCCCATCTGTTGGAAGGCAGTATAATACAGAATATCGTGGGAGACTCCCATGTCAACAAGTAGTCTTTCAGATTCCACATTATCAATTCGACCCTTTATCACCAAGGGTTGTTCACGGGCAGCGCGGCTCCCAGCCAATTCGTTAGGAGAAAAGCTAATCACCTCTTCCGCTTTGTGAACCCAAGAAGGAACATGGTATACTTTGCTTAGTTCATGGATTTGGTTCCTTAGCTGTCTAGTTGAGACTGTCTCTTCTCGGATTACATGCAGCTTGGCCCTAGGAGGCCTTTGTTCTCCATCTTCGCTCTTATCATCATCTTCACTTTCCTCTTCCTTCTGTTTTCACTTGCCATCTTTCTTCATGACATAGCGATCTAGCTTTCCCTCGTCAACCCACATTTGGATCATTTTCTTGAGGGCGTAACAACCTTCAGTATTGTGACCATGGTCCTTGTGGAAATCACAGAATTTGGAAGTGTCACGAGGGAATATTGGTTTATTGCTCAGCGGACGGGGTGGAGGAAGGTTTACTAGCTGCATGATCTCCGTGATGGGTTTAGTAAGAGGGGTAAATACTTCAGGCTTTTCAGTGCTTCTTGTTCTATTCTTCCCCTTGGATCCCTTACCATTCCCATTGTCATTGTGGCGAGTGCCGGCCGCTACTGTTTTTGCCTTGTCAGCTCCTCTTTTCTTGCTTTTATCCTCAGCCATAGCAATGGCATAAGCCACGTTGTACAAATCGGCCTTGGACTTAGGTTCTCGGGCAGAGAGTTCATAGATGAGGGGACCGGATCTCAATCCAGAATTGAAACAAACAATAACCTCCCTGTCAGTGAGGCTTTCTTCCACTTGTTCCGCCATTTTACGGAATCGATTGTAGTAACTGAGGGTGGTTTCATTCTTCGGTTATTCAATGATAGCAAGGTCGTTCAACCTCATCTTCCTCCTTCCAGCCATGGCAAAGTGGTCCAAGAACATTCTCCTCATGCCCCTCCAACTATCGATGCAACCTTTTTTTAGCTCACGGAACCAGGTCAAGGCTGTTCCGGAGAAGGTGCTCGCGAAAGATTTACAGAGCATGTCATCAGCTTTGGTGAGGAGGTTCATGGTTTATTCGAAACTTTGCACGTGGTCCTTCGCGTCTGTGGTTTCATTGTATTTTTCAAAACTCGGAACCTTAAAGTAGGGATTTGGTGGTGCATTAGTTATCCTCTGGGAGAATGGACGAGTGGACCAGTCGTAGTCATCATTATCAACCTTTTTTCCCATTTCCATGTCATCAAGTCTCTGTTTCAGGAGTTTCCATTGTCTGGCGTCCACTCCTTTATCAGTGCTAGAGTGAGTGCTGCGTTGGGAGCTACGGATTGACTTATCTCTAGGGCGGTCATTCACCCTAATGTGTCCCTCATCGTTTTGGTGATTGTCACGTCGTTTAGATGGTGCTTTATCATGTCTTGGCTCTAACTCGTGGCCACCAACTATCATTCTATATGGCTCGGGAGTTCTCGGCCGTACGAATTCACGCGGACGAGGACGGGGAGAGTCTCTACGAGGACGAGGAGAATCCTGGCGAGGTCGATGTGGTCGAGGTGAGCCGGGGCGACGAGGTGCCATGACGAGACGAGGAGGGGATAGCCGCTTGGACAGACTAAGCCTCGTCCTTAAATCCCTTGAGTCCACTTCCTGTTCCTTGGAGTTCAATTGGCTCCTCAGGTCTATCACCTTCTCGTGTCTTTGATTGTGGTGCCGAGGACGGGGAGGATCTCGGAGGGCCTGCTTTGGTGGTACAGCAGGATAGAGGGGAGGACCTCGTCTCTTACCCTGTTACCTTCCACGAGAGTTGCCCGTTGAAGGCAGCATGAATTCAGCCATGGAATTATTAGGGTCCAATTGTAAAAGAGTAGCTTGTGTCTCGTAAATCCTTTGCAATGTCTCCATTTGTCTGTGTAGTAAAGTACGTCGGTCGATGAGCTGGGAGCTTTCAGCTTGGCCGATGTCGGCATTCTTCGTCATCTTCCTCACAATGCTCTTCCCTCAAGGACGGGTGGCACGAGGAAGGTTGGCACCTGCCCCCTCGGCAGTCGGTTGCCCCATAGAACGGAGAGTCAAGGCGAGGGGAGGTGGTCCTTCGGGCTGAGGAGGAGGAGGTGGAAGCACCTCGGCATTAGGAGGGATCCCGTTTACTTGGGTCTGCTCCTCGGCGGTAACACTTGTCAATCGTCCGTCTTCCATTGCAAATCAACAATTGTAATAAACAAATTACCAATCGGACGAATTTTCCAATAATCAAGATTTCCAGCCAAACTTTGGAGCATAATTCAATTCAAACGCTAAATCGCAAATTTCAATTTGACAACGCCAAATTTTCCGGCCAAAACGTTTGTTCCAAGCAAAAACTGGGCAAATTCCGGCAGAATCTGCAGAATCCGGCCAAAATTGGAACAGAGCAAAAAACGGAACAGATTTTTCCGGTGAATCAAGAACAAATTCGGCAAGAAATCAGGCTTCACGCGAGCTCTTTCCAGGCCAAACAGAGGGTGTTTGAATCGACTTCCCGGCATCGGAACCAATTGATGAGGCCAAAATCGTCAAATCAGCCCAAATTCAAGTGATCGTTTGCTCCGGCGATTGTGAGGCCTGAAAATAAGAGAAAATACGTAAACTAAGCCGGGGCTTGACCGGCGAAGGCCCTCTGGCGTGAGAATAAGTTCATGGTTATGATATGAGAAACTAAATTGACAGAGTTTCTGTATGTAAAAAGTAACGTACCCAATAATGTGCTATATGGCTTGTATTTATAGGGATGTATTGATAGAATCCATGTTGAATTGAACTTGTAAAGAGATAAGATATAATTCTCAGAGGATTATATCTGTTAAGAAATCCTTATTTGATATGTATTATAGGAGGTGGTTACAATTCTGTCAAGATTATAACTGTTGAATCCTTGTTTGAATAGGATTGTTGTATTTGCTCATGGGATAGCCGAGGAACACAAATTTCTTATCTCGGCATTTGCATGTAAGCCGAGATGCATGATTTTGCTTCCTCGTCAGTTGATGATCTGCCGACAGATGGATATACCGAGACGCATGATTTTGTCTCCTCGTCATATGATGATATGCCGAGGTGAGAACTTTTCTCTCCTCGTCATTCATGACATCTCGGAGCATGATGAGCCGGGAAGGAAATAGTGATGTGAAAAGCTCGTTGACAATGTTAAGGCCGAGGAATATACCTTTCGGCATACTAGGAAAGTATCCTCGACACTTATAATTGGGGCATTTATACTTGCAAGTTGAGCCTATATTAGCCTTGTTGAGACGATATACGAGACCGAGGAAGCCCATGATTGCTTCTCATAACTTATACATGGGTTATGTTTATAGCCCAATCCATTTGGACTTGACCAGGGCAAGCCCATGTTCATATCTCAGTTTATACTGTTCACTAAATTTTGTTATTAATAGAATTTATTGTGGTAAATCAATAAGAATGTTTCGAGTTTCATCAAAATAATTAATTTTAAATAAAAAATATAGTCAAAATTTAATTGACTTATCCACCAAAATTAAACTAAAGCTGTCTTACGTCAATAAGTTTTATCTCTAAGCCACTACTGATTCATTTCCATAAGAAAGATTAAGAGGTCGATCCCACCACCGCTTACATTTTTAAATATAACTTTTATAATAGATTAAGTCATTTACTAATAAAATTGTTAAAAATAATTGGAATATATAGTGAGTCGATTTGGGTAGATTATATTTATTTAGATAGGCTGTCTGTCACTAATAGATGTTGATTGTTCTATCTAGACTATTAAGAATTTAGGAAAAATATCAAAACAATCATTAACAAGTTGTGGTGTATTATTAATTTATGATTAATAATATTATCTTTTGGATGATGATGCCATACTAATTTTATCAGATGCTTCTGAGTTCATTGGCAAAATCTTTTGTTTCTAGTTCTCCCCTCAAGTTCTTTGGAAATATAGAAGTGCAATTCAATCTGATGCATTGATTTCTTATGAGTTTCCAAATTCCTTTAGATGACTTTGGAACACAATTCATAGAGTGGCTCATAGGGTTTGTTAGAATATTAGATAATATCATCTTGTATATTAGGTAATATTCTGTATATATAATTCCTCCTGTACTTTATCTCATTCCTAGAATAGATTAGTACGAATATTTGTATTCCTAGTTTAGATTCTACAATTGTGCAAGTGATTAGAATTACATGATTGTATATATACTTGTATGATCAATGAAAATAATCAAGGAAGATATTCTTTTATGGTATCAGAGCTCCCTGGGTCTTTTTCTTTCCTCAACCTCGTCTAAATTCCGCTGCGCCCTATACTCTGTACCACCGGTCTTCCTCACAAAAATGACTGGCTCTACTTCCCGTTTCTCTTATCACTCGTCTCTCGCCGTTTCCAACATCAAGAACCACATTTCCATGACCCTCGAATTGGAGAATGTACAGTACGCCACTTGGGCGGAATTATTCAAGGTACACTCCAAATCGCATCTTTTCATTCATCATATCATCACTCCGGCTAAAGGTAAAGAGAAAATACCACAGACGAATGATATTGAGCTCTGGGAAATTCTTGATTCCACCGTTCTTGGTTGGATATATTCCACCATTTCTATCGACCTTCTGAACACTATTCTAGTCCCAGATTGTTCGGCTATGGACGCTTGGAATAGCCTACGTGAGATCTTTCAAGATAACAAGAACTCACGGGCCGTGGCACTAGAACAGGATTTCTCCCGTACTCTCATGGAGGATTTTCCCACTTCCTCTGCCTATTGCCAACATATCAAACAACTCGCAGATCAACTGAAAAACGTTGGGGCACCGGTGTCTAATGAGCGTTTGGTGTTACAAATGGTAGCATGACTTACCGATGCTTACAATGGAGTTGCTACTTTACTTCGCTAACATGATCCATTGCCCAGCTTTACTAAAGACAGATCCATGCTCACATTTGGAAGATGCAGGTCCCAACAAAAAGGCGTCAATGGCCTCAGGTATGACTGCTCGTGATACAGCTGTTCCGGCTTTGGTAGTAGATCGTTCTTCGTCAACTGGAAATTCGAGTGGTGGCCAATGGGTTGGTAACCGTGGGAATGGGAAAAATCGTGGTGGTTCTTCGTCTGACAGAGGCAAGAACAATGGTAAGGGTAGCGGCAAGCGGCAGGGATCCGGCAATTTTGGCTCACGGGGTAGTGGTAACCCTAACTCTGGCATGTCTCAACGTTGGCCACAACAATGGGGTTCCGGAAATCAACCACAACCAGTCCATCTTCAACCGACATAGAGGCAGCTATGTACACTCTCGGTCTCACCCCACCAGCTCAACCTATGTACATGGACACGGGTGCCACATCTCATATGACATCAGATTCAGGTATTCTCTCGTCCTATTCTAATTCGAGCGTTAATCGTAAAATACTTGTTGGAAGTGACCATTCAATTCTAGTTCACGGTGTTGGTAATACTAAGTTTCCACCCCCCCCCCCTCACCCCCCATTCGTATTAAATAACGTTCTTCATGCTCCACATCTTATTAAAAATCTTATCTCAGTCATAAAATTCACAAAAGATAACTCCGTTTCCATTGAGTTTGACCCTTTTGGTTTTTCTGTGAAGGAAATCCTAACGGGGACGCGTCTTATGAGATGTGAAAATCGGGGCGAGCTGTATCCTGTCACCACCCATGTCACCACCAATAAAACACCACCATCTGCTTTTGTTGTTATCTCACCATCTCTATGGCATCAACGTTTGGGACATCCCGGGACGCCCGTGGTAGAGACACTTAGGAAAAATAAAATGATACACTCTAGTTCATCTCGTGTATCCAATATTTGTCATTCTTGTTCTTTGGGTAAACATGTTAGGTTGTCTTTTTCTGATTTAAATTCATGTACTTTCCTGCCATTTGATATTTTACATAGTGATCTTTGGACATCACCCGTTTTAAGTTCTTTGGGACACCGTTATTATATGCTTCTATTAGATGATTTTTTCAATTTTCTTTGGACGTTTCCTTAACTAAGAAATCGGATGTTTATTCCACATTTCTTCAATTTCAAGCATATATATGTACCCAATTCGAACGAAATATCAAAAATATCCAATGTGACAACGACACTGGTTTGATAATGGGAAATTTTCGGGGTTTTGCACAACTAATGGACTCGCCTTCCGCCTCTCTTGCCCACATACTTCCTCTCAAAATGGCAAAGCAGAACAAAAAATCCGTTCCATTAACAATATTGTTCGGACTCTCTTGGCCCATGCTTCGTTGCCCCCTTCATTTTGGCATCATGCACTCCAAATTGCCACATATCTCCTCAATATTTTACCAAGCAAACTCCTTGCCTATCAATCACCACTAAAGATCCTCTACCAGAAAGATCCCTCATATTCCCACCTTAAAGTGTTCAGGTGTCTCTGTTACCCTCTTTTCCCGTCCACTACTATAAATAAATTGCAAGCTCGGTCCACCCCGTGTGTATTTTTGGGATACCCTTCGAATCATCGGGGCTTTAAGTGTTATGATTTGTCTTCCCAGAAAATCATTTTTAATTGACATGTCTTATTCGATGAACAACAATTCCCGTTTGCCTCCCTTCATACATCGTCCCCTCATTCATACTCCTTTTTGGATGACGGGCTTAGTCCATACACAATGGCACATCGTTTTCATCCAGCTCCTCAGCCCACTGGACCAACTGTGGCGGACCAACCCCTTGCTCCAGCGCCTGTTATTTCCCTTCCAGTCGCACCTCCCATGCCTACTTCTCATATTCCAGTTTCTGATGCTCTTCCAATTCTGTCTCATTCCGTCCCGACACAAGGACCCGTCACACGTAGTTAACGTGGCATTTTAAACCCAAACAATTGTTTAATCTCCATGCCTCTACTAGTGAGTCTCCTCTACCTCGTAATCCCGTGTCTGCCCTTAATGATCCGAATTGGAAAATGGCAATGAACGATGAATATGATGCTCTTATTAGTAATAGGACGTGGGAGTTGGTTCTCCGTCCACTTGGGACTAATGTTATTCGCTCCATGTGGATTTTCACTCATAAACACAGGTCGGATGGTTCGTTTGAGCGGCACAAGGCACGACTAGTTTGTGATGGCAAAACCCAACAGGTGGGGGTAGATTGTGGCGATACTTTCTCCCCGGTGGTCAAACCGGCCACTATCCGTACGGTATTAAGTTTGGCTATCTCTAAAAAATGGTCAATGCACCAACTTGATGTGAAAAATGCGTTTCTTCATGGGAAGCTTTCCCAAACCGTTTACATGCATCAACCATTGGGATTTCGGAGGCGTTCTTATCCAGATCATGTGTGCTTGTTAAAGAAATCTCTCTACGGACTGAAGCAAGCACCGCGTGCTTGGTATAAACGTTTTGCTGATTTCGTCTCGTCTCATGGCTTCACTCACAGCAAGTCAGATAATTTGTTATTTATTTACAGGAAGGGGGCGGACACTGCTTATTTGCTATTATATGTCGACGACATTATTTTAACAACATCGTCTGACTCTCTTCGGACTTCTATTATCTCGCTGCTTGGTTCAGAGTTCGCCATGAAAGACCTTGGTCCGTTACATTACCTCTTGGGAATTGCTGTCCAACATCATCAGGGTGGCCTGTTTTTATCCCAACAAAAATATGCCAAAGAAATCCTTCAAACCTTCCCAAACGCCTGTTGATACAAAGCCTAAACTCAGTGCCCATGTTATCAAACCCTTCAAAGATGTGACCCTATACCGAAGCCTCGCTGGGGCTTTCCAATACTCACTTTCACTAGGGCAGATATCACTTACGCGGTGCAACAAGTGTGCCTGTTCATGCATAGTCCGAGAGATGAGCACATGGCAGCCCTTAAGCGTATTCTACGCTATGTTCGAGGTACTCTCACACACGAATTGCACTTAAGTTCGTCCCTCTTTTATTCCCTACGATCATTCACCGATGCAGACTGGGGGGGGATGTCCTGATACCCGTAGGTCAACCTCCGGATATTGTGTATTCCTTGGGGACAACTTAATTTCTTGGTCCGCCAAACGCCAAGCAACTCTCTCCCGTTCAAGTGCCGAGGCAGAATACCGGGGAGTAGCAAATGTAGTTTTGGAATCCTGTTGGCTTCGAAATTTGTTACTCGAACTTCATTGTCCAGTCTCCAAAGTCACCTTGGTCTACTGCGACAATATTAGTGCAATTTATTTGTCGGGTAACCCAGTTCAACACCAACGCACCAAACATGTGGAGATGGATATACATTTCGTACGTGAACGTGTTTCGCGAGGTGATGTCCGTGTATATTAGGTAATATTCTGTGTATATAATTCCTCCGGTAGCTTTATATCATTCCTAGAATAGATTAGTACGAATATTTGTATTCCTAGTTTAGATCCTACAATTGTGCTAGTGATTAGAATTACATGGTTGTATATATACTTGTATGATCAATGAAAATAATCAAGGAAGATATTCTTTTAGGGTTCATAGTGATAGAGAAATGAATGATCTAGAGAAAAAAGATTACTATGATTTAGATGATTAATTCATCTCAATTCATCATAAATATATCACATTTAAAGCTGGACGTGAAAAGTGTTAAGGTAAAAGACATTCGCAAAATTTTGGGAAAATGCGCTTTTTTAAATGGTTAGGTAAAATGTGTTAATAAATCAAGCAAAATGGCATTTTTGTAATTAACTGACGTTTTTTCAAAAAATGCGCGCTGTGATATTTTCGTAATTCCTGTAGGTTGTCAGATGATGGCAGTCGTTAACTCTGTTGTTGGCACAACTAACAGTAAAACTGACACTCTTGAATACATGTGCTGGCACTCTTGGACTCATGTGCTGGCACTCATCAAAGCAAATGCTCTATCACTCAATAAATAAGATTTACAAAAACTTCAAAGCTTATTTGAGGGCCTAAATGATGTTTATAAACCCTATATCACGGGCCATAGGCTGATGATTACTGTAGATCTCAAAATTCTCTTCGATTTTATATGTTATGCGTTCTGTGGTTCATCTCGAGTTAAAAATTACGTTAGTTTTAGCGAACGAGCCCAATAACACAATCAATTTTACTAGTAAAACACATACATTGATACTCCTTGCAACTAATGTTGGTTATACCATTTTAATGCTAGTGTTAGGATTTTTGAGTATCGGTGGTAGTGTTTTTTAGTGTCAGGTACTTGACGCTCATTCTAACTAATGCCGACACTCCTTGTAATTCACATTAGCAGTGCACGCGGAGTCTTAGTTATTTAAAAAAATGTCATCACGCATTTTAAAAAAAGTGTTAGTTGTTTATAAAAATATCACCGGTCTGGTTTCAGCCCGATTCAGGCCCAGCTCAAAAACATATTTTTCCTACTCATTAGGAAAAATGCATTTTTTAATAAAACCAACTCAAAGATATTGGGATTAGACTCTTTATTTTATTCTTTTGAGATAAGGTATTATTTTCCCTACTTTTATTTTGATGTTAAAATATAACCCTCATCACCTTTTATTTTTGAATAGTTTTATCATAAAATTTAAGGAGACAATGCCCTTTCCGCTAAATAAAGACTATACCACATCAATAATATCATATTACATTCAATATTTGAAAGTAGGAGTGTAAGTGGTTCGGTTCAAATTGCGGTTCGGAACCGAACCAAACCAAACCTTGTGGTTTAGTTCGGTTTTCAAGCAATAGTGGTTTGGTTCGGTTTCAAAAATTGTCAAACCGTGTGGTTCGATTTGGTCTACGGTTTGGACCCCCAAACCACGGTTCGAGACCGCAAGACCGAACCACCAAACCGAACCAATAAACCAAACCACCAAACCGTTCAATATTAACCCTATATATGTATATTACATTTAGATTTGAAAACTCCTAGTTCTATTCATGGATTTTAGCTCATAACCCTTTTTTCTTTTGGTTAATCTTCTTGTAATAATGTTAATTTACTCTTTATCACATACCATTACAAGTACTTAAATGGTTGTTATTATAAACATTGAAGCACAATTTTAAGTTGTGTTTAAATACGTTAATCTCTTATTTATGTTATATTTGAAAAATTCAAACAAACATGACAATAAATTGTGTAGTTTGAAACCATGTTCTAATTAATGGTTTAAGCAATGTTCTATTTAATGGTTTGAACCGTGGTTTGAATTGTGGTTTAAACCGTGGTTCGAACTGTAAAATCAAACCGCGGTTCGAACCAAACCGAACCAAACCATGGCGGTTCGGTTCGGTTTGAATTTTTTCATGGTTCGATTCGATTTGAGATTTTTTCAAACCGATGACTAGTGGTTCGGTTCATAAATTGTCCCAAACTGAACCAAACCGAACCATTTACACCCCTATTTGAAAGAGTTTTGCAAGTTACTTGTGTGTGTGTGTGTGTGTGAAATGAACATAATCCCTCTGTTCCAGACCAAGAGTCCTACTTTTCCTTTTGATCCGTCCCAGACCAAGAGTCTCTTTCCTTAAATGGAAAGTTTTTGAATATATTTATACCCTTATAATTTAATATATTTACAAAAAAATCATTCATTATACCCTTATAAAGTTAACATATTTACAAAAAAAAAACACTCATTAACTTACTATTCCTCCCACTCATTCTCTCTCCTATTAAAAAATCAATCATTAACTACTACTCCCTCCGTCCCATGTTAGTTGAGACTAACTTTTTGGGCACACCAATTAAGGAAAAGTAAGTGAGAGAAAAAGTGAAAGAAAATGTTGTGAGTATGAAGAATTAAATAGGAGAGAGAATGAGTGGGAGGAATAGTGGGGAGAGAGAATGTTATGAGTGTAAAAGTGAAATAGGAGAGAGAATGAGTGGGGTAAATAGTGAAGATTCCTTTGCCATTTTGGGCAGTCTCAACTAACGTGGGACGGCCCAAAAAGGAAAGAAGTCTCAACTAACGTGGGACGGAGGGAGTATTCCCTACCCCATATTACAAAAAAAACTATTCAATATACCCTTATAAAGTTAATATATTTACAAAAAAATCAATCATTAACTACTATTTTCTATCCCACATTTAACTTTTATTCATTTTTTTAAAAAAAATTTAAGAAGCGTGAAATCCCCCCGAGGACCCTTGATCTGGGACGGAGGGAGTATTTAATTTTCAACTATCATCATTTATACTCACAACTATTTTCCACTTATTTCTTCTTACCTCACTTTCTGTTTTTTATCTCACTTTTAATAATAACAAATTTTGATATTATTAATCTATGATTAATGATATTTTCATTTGGATAATGATGCCATATGAATTTTATCAGATATTTTCCAATGGCAGAATCTTTTTTTTTCTAATCATCATTTTTTTAATGTTGTTCCCTCCTCAAGTTCTTTGGAAAGAAAGAAGTGCGACTCAGAATGTGATGCATTGATTTCATATGAGTTGTCGAACTCTTTTCGATGACTTTGGTGACAAAGTTAACGGGGTGATTGTCTCTCCTCCTCGTGCTCATAGGGTTCATAGTAGAAGAGAAAGGGATTATCATCTAGAGAAAAAAAATTACTACGATTTAGATGTTGTAATTCATCTCAATTAATCGAAAACATATGACATTTATGAATTGACCTTGTGTAACCCTTTTTTACTTCAATATTGTATTAGATTCATAATGATCTTCTCCGCCAAAACCTACGGCAAACCGTAAACCGCCTCACCCTATTATCACCACACGCCTCCGCTATCCACTATCAAAACCACTACCCTTCTACACCACACCACACCACCACTCTCGTCTCAAATCTCTCTAAAGCCGAATTCGTAATTTTATTTTCTTTATTTTATTCTCCAACAAAACAACCAACCTTCGATAAAATCCATGGTCGGCCCACCCTAACTCCACCAAACAATCTTTCGCGACTCCCACCATCACCACTCACCTCCATACACCACCCTCGGCAAAAAAAACATAAAAATTAGAAACCCTAAAATCCACTTTCCCACCCAAACACCACCACTCACTTCCGTTATCACCATCACTCGACCGTACAATGGCCTCGAGAACCCACAACCCCATCGTTTCTGACATGGTCATGCACACCACCACCCTCTAAAAACCAGACGACATCCAACACCACCACCATATCACCACCTCAAATGTAAGGAACCAACTATAAAAACCCTCACTCATCCAATCTCAAAACTCAATCTTCAATGGCGCCTACAACCCTTCTTTGGCGTCCATACCATCTAGTCTAGACACCGATCTAGACACCACCCTCAAACCCTTGCCAAAACAGACAACGGCACAACCCTACTCCACCCAAAACATCACCATCCTCGGCACAACCACTAGTCGAAACCCTATTGTTTTTATTTTCTAAAAAAATAAAAAAATAAACTTTGGCAAACTCTAGTTGCCGCCCCCACCCTATCTTCTTCCTTCTCAACCAACATCCCACCTTCTCCCTCATGTGTTACTTTATTCCCCCCCCCCCCAAACACCATCATCATTAGCCTCTTATGGCTACCACCCGGTGCTCACCCCCTCGACATAACCTAATCGCCGAGGCCCACCAACTCTCCCCTTACCACACCAAACCCCTCCTTACAACCCTGACATAACCTGACCTACCTTCTCTACCACATCCGTCTCAACTCACTCACCAACAAACCTGCTGATGCAACCCCTGGTGTCATCATACGGCCCTCACACCAACCAACTCAGCCAGACAACCAGTTGATGTCACCTCAGATGCGATAACACAAGAAACTACATTACATCATAAACCACATACACGTCCGGGAACACATCAATCTCTACCCGCTTCATCAAACCCGGTTCATGTCATCACTTTTCAAGATTAGACTTATCCAATGATTGTCCATATTGCGAGGGCATATTAGAAATATTATATTATCAAGTATATATTGTGTTATATATTGATTTATCTTGTTACCAAACTTAGAGATGTTGTATATTAATTAGAGATTCAAATCTTGTAAACCTAGAAATATTAGTCTAGAACATTCTCATTATAACCTATAAATATTTACCTCATGTTATTAAATTAATTGAGTTATTTCATATCAATCCTAATTCTTCATGTATAACTATAAAATGACTTTGTCTAACCTTTTTTCACTCCAATAAAAACTATTTATTTATTCTTTTGAGATAAGGTATTATTTTCCTTTACTTGTATTGTATTGTATTGTGATGTTTAGTTTTAACCTCTTATCACCTTTAATATATGAATAGTTTTTATAAATAAATTTTAGGAGACAATGCCTTTTCCTAAATAAAGAGGATACCACATCAATAATGAGTAGGTCTGCTGAGAAATGCGTTTCTCCATAACTATGGAGAAACGTGTTTTTAATAGCCAGAAGCTATGCGTTTGATAACCAGAAAAAAATTTCTGGATATTAGTCTCAAAGGGTTCTGGATATCCAGAAGCTTTGGAACGGATATCCAGAAGCCTTTGGGACGGATATCCAGAAGCCTTTGGGACGGATATCCAGAATAGATTTGAAGCCAAATCCAAGGCCAAGACCAGAAATTGCTTATTGAAGGTTTCTGGATATCCAGAAACCTTCAAATGTATATCCAGAAACCATCAAATGAATATCCAGAAACATTTTGAAAGTTTCTGGATATTCATTTTGAAGGTTTCTGGATATCACTTTCATAAGCTTCTGGATATCCAGAAGCCCTGGCCTGCAATGTCGCGCGACAAGTCGGGCCCCGTTTCTCCATAAGTTATGAAGAAATGCGTTTCTTCTCAAATTTTAGCATCAATAATATCACGTTACATTCAAAATTTGCTCAAGTTTTGCAAGTTACTTGTATGTGTGAAATTAACAGATTTAATTTTCAACTAGCATCATTTAGTTTGTACTTGCAACAATATAGTATACTACCTACATTTCAATTGTTCACACTTTTTTTTGGTACATTTCACAAAATGGTTCACTCTTTATTTTATTTATAAAGTGGGAAATGATTAATAATATTTAGACAAGTTTGTCCTTATAAAATTTCAAAAATTACAAAAAAAAAACATTACAATTAACATAATTTTTGATTCACTTAAATTTTGAATAGTGTTTTGAACAATTATGTCATCAACCCAATTAATTTATTTACTCATTTTGCGTTAGTTTTCCAAAAATAAAACAAAAAGTAAGCGTTAAAAGTTGAAGAGTGAACCTTAAATTGGAATAGAGAGAGTAATAATCAAATGCGCTATGCTCCTTAAAAATAAAATTCAATATCTTAATTTTCATATAGAAAATTATAAATATCACTTATTAAAACTGAGAGAGATTCTTTCTAAATGTAATAAAAGACTCTTATTTTATTGGAAAAATTGCAAATAAATCACTATAATATTCAGTTTTTGGGTGTTTTACCACTAAATTAATTTATTTTTTTTGCATACGACACATTAAAATAATTTATTTTCGCATACAACACATTAAAATAGTTTATTTTTGCATCCATGGTCACTTTTACTAACGAGGTTAATTTTTTCCCGTTAAAAAAACATGTGTCATTATATGTGACATTTTCAGGGATAAAATAGGAAATAAATTGAAATTATCTTCACCCCTCCTTCTTCCTTCTTCTTCTTCTCTCTGCCTCACCCACCACTGTAGACCCCCTGCCCATTATTAGATACTAGTAAAAGTCAGTGTTCGAGGATACGTGTTTTTTTTTTTTAATTTAAAAAATTTAATTTAAAAAAAAATCTTTTAAAGGGCAAAATGGGAAAGGAACAACTTAGTGAGGGCAAAATGGAAAAAAACCCATTTGAAACTATTCATTGTACTGTTCACCCTTGTTGCCATTTATACTATAGATTTCAAATCTAGGATTGTACTCATTCCCATAAAATATCTCAGATTTAAAATCAACTTTAGCAGGGAAAAACTAATCATTTTAGTAAAAGTGATCATGAATATAAAAATAATTAGTTTAGTGTGTTGCATGCAATATAAATTAGTTTAACATATTGTATAAAAAAATAGTTTAGTGATAAAACAGGCAAAAATGGAATATTACAGTATTTTGTTTGCAATTTTTTCTATTTTATTTATGAAAGATGAACTATAGTACATCACTCCCTCCGCCCACCTGAAAAAACACAAAATTTCATTTTTGGTGTTACATTTGTAAAAGCACAACCTCAAAATGAAAAGTTTTTATCACTTTTTTATTAATGAAACTTACTTGTCATAATAACAATAACTATTCACTTACTATTTTCAAACTAATTTCTTTCTCTCACTTCATTTTTTATACTAACACTTACTCTAATATAATTTTTTTCTTAATTTTTGTGCAAAATTGATTTTGTGTTTTCAAATGAGATATTTTTAGAATGGGGTAGATAGAGTATAAAAGTCCGCATGTGTAATTAAAAGAAATTATCTTTAAGAATATCTTAATATAAATTACTCCATGTCGGTAAATTATGTCGGTAAATTGAAAGAGGATAAAAGAGAAAGGTGCATGTATGAATATCATAGCTATGCCTAGTGATGGAGTAGAGCGTGGGCTAACTAGTACGGGGATGATCTCCTCCACATAAATATATTTCTATATTTAATAAAGGACAAAAATATTTCTATATTTAATAAAGGACAAAAATTTGTTAGATTATCCTTTCATCAATTTTTAATTAGTTATTTTTGGTGACTGATCTTGGGGGTGGGGGGGTGGGGGGGAGTGGATTTAATTAACAAAACTATATTCTCATTTTGTTTCTAATGAGGGAGGGAGGGAGGGAGGGGGGGAGGGAGGGTAAGGTAACTTTACATTACAAATCCTTCCCTTTTTTTACCAAAAATCTAGCACATCCCCTTTTGGTTTGTTTCATTGCTTTGTTAACCCCTAATTTATCATGTTTGGTTAAACTTTCACTTGGTAGCTAGAGTTTTGGTGTTTTTTACGGTCTTGTTCAACTCAAATCAGATTAGTTAGCATTGTATGGTATATTTATTGCTGTTGCTTTTGTTTATAAAAAAGACATATATGCCCTTTGTCTAACAAAATAATCCTAAGCAAATAGAAGGGGGTGTCATTGCAATGGAAGCTAAAAACAAGGGGTGAAAGTGCAACACTCAAACAGTAGGGCATGCCTTGGAAAACTATCCATTTGAGAAAGTCTCAATATTTCTTGACCTCCCTTCAAAAATAGAAATAATTTCCTTTTCCTACTTTATTGGGCAAATGTATTTGGCAAAATAAATAAAGAGATTGCTTTGCTAAATAAAGCAAGGTGGACTTTCTTGAACTTCAACTCTAATCTCTCTCTCTCTCTCACTCTCACACACTTAATTCTCTTCTCTCTATAAATCTCGTTCTCTTGCTATTATTGGTGGTAGCTGTGCTGAACAGTGTACTGTGTACCCCTCACTTCTCCTCAACCCATCTGTCTCTCCAAACCACTCAAACAAGGTAAAATAAACTCTCAGTTTCCAATCCATTACTTCCCTTTTTGCATTTTTTGCATGTTCATTCAATCCAAAATTTGTGGGTTTTCTTTATTTCACCCAGATCTACCTTAAAACCTGGGTACTTTCCTTAATTCCTGTCTAGGGTTTCCCAAATTTGGCAAGAAAATCATGTTTTTGAATGTGGGTATTTCCAAAGAATTGCTATAATTGTTTTTGAGGTACATTTATGTGTTGTGTAGTGATCAAAAATGGCAAGAGAGAAGATAAAGATAAGGAAGATTGACAACATAACAGCAAGGCAAGTGACATTTTCAAAGAGGAGAAGAGGGCTTCTCAAGAAAGCTGAAGAACTTGCTGTTCTTTGTGATGCTGAAGTTGGACTCATCATCTTTTCTGCTACTGGCAAGCTTTTTGAGTATGCCAGCTCTAGGTACAACCACACACTTGTACACACACATAACTGTGTGTTATCTTCTTTTCATGATCCATATATTTTCTTGATCAAATCTCTGAGAAAGCTGTTTGTGTATGTGTTTATGTCTTTAATTTATCATATACATGACCACACATGTTCTTCTTTTTCATACATTTTCATGACCAAAATAATGAACTTTTTAGTTTGTGTTTATATCTATCTGTTAAATATTTCTGGTTAAGTTAGAACAACCCCGCGTCAGCTGTTTTATATGCTTGAGTTTTCTCTTTTCTTTTATTATAAAAAATACACAAACTTACTGATCATATATTATTTTCATCCATATTTCATTAAAATATCTGTAATTTTGTCCTTGTACATAAGGTTGGGAAGATATTATGGTCAAGAAAATTAAACAAGTCAAAAGATAATGATCTGCTCCATAAGATTAATTTCATTGTTTCTAATAAACAAAAAGTTTAGTGTCTTTAGCTAATTAAATATATATTTATAAATAGATATTATATATATATATATATATATATGTATATATACATATATATATATATGTATATATACATATATATATATATATATATATATATATATATATGTGTATATATATATACATATATATATATGTGTATATATATATGTATATATATATATAGAGAGAGAGAGAGAATTTGCACGTATGCTATGTATCATTCTAGACCTTTTCTTTATTTTGGGTGCTCATTGTTAATCAAACAACTGGAAAATACATTTTATCTAATAGCAGTCGTAGTTGATCCCTCAACTGGAAAATACATTTTATCTAATAGCAGTCGTAGTTGATCCCTCGTATTTCATATTAATCTTTGAATTCTTTGTCGAAGCATGTTTGTAAAAAAAAAAATTACTGTAAAACAGATATGTAACTACTGTCAGTACCTGTGAAGGCGGCCTAATATTAAGAAGTTCAGTTAATACTGTATTACTTTAAAAATTGCAGTATTTAGCGTTCGAAGTTCAATATTCTTTCTTTGCGGTCTTCACATTCTTCTCTTGCCCGGCCTCTTCCTCACGAGTGGTGTGGATATCTATGTTTTAAGGCTTAAGCAAGTCAAGTGATCTAATAAAATGCACTTCTATTATGTGTAATTATCTTTCATTGACTTAAATTAAGTACACGTTCTTGTTCAAAATCTGCATTTTCTTTCCCCATATTTGATCATGTTCTTATACGAAGGAGATTGATTATATGCACAGTTTATCACAAATTTAGGAAATGCAAAAAAAAAAAAAAAAAAAAAAAAACACTTTGCAAAAGATAAAATTGAAGAATTAAATAATATTTGTTGGTAGATCATGTCTATATATATACCGGCCTAAAGTCCAGATTGTCATCATTTTCTTTTCTAATACGGAACTTCTTCATGGTTGATAATCTGGATACAAAGCATGGAAAAATAATCCGAGTGTCTTTCGATCTCTCAAGAATGGGAGTGAATATTTTCATTCAAATTAACCCGGCCAAATCTTCATATCTTGACTACATAAATAGTCATACTTCCCTTTCTTATTTACGTTCTTCTACTTTAACTCGATCTCTAATTACATTTTCTTGCTGAGTCTTGTCCTTGAAAGAAGTAAGACAAGTTCCTGATTATTTACTTTTTTTTTAAAGCAAATACTTGTGTTTTTGGAGATGTAAATCTATAGATTCAAGTATATATATACTTGTGCATCGTGAAAGGAAATACTTTTTAAAGTAAATTGAGTATATTGGGTCACATACTACTCGGTACCTCTCTTTCTCTATGAATTTATATTGGATTTAGACTATATGCTATATGTTAAATTCATTTATAGATTAAAAAAAGGGGTTAACGTACTATAGGATTTTTTACGATTAGTGGAACATACTACGATTTGACATCTTAATGTAACGTATTTACCATCTCATTTCATATAATGGAACGTATCCTAACGACATTAAAAAAATAACTAAAATCTCAATAAAAAAAAAAATTAACACTCGTTACATTCGTTTTCCTACCACCATCAATAAATTTTACTGAATATTATAAATATTAAAAAAAAAAATTCTATATTTCAACCTCTTTCCAAATCCCACCACCAAAATTTCAAGCATCCGTTTCAAACAATCTATGGTCACCTACTGTCATCACCACCATTTGCCCCAACACCATCAATAGCCAACATTTAATTAAAAAAATGAAAAAGAGAGAGCAATGGGGAAGAACTGGGTAACCAAGCAACAAAAATCCCAGCTTTCGGCATAAATCAAAACCAAAAAACACTTCAAAATCACAGATCTGGACATAAATAAAAAAAGAAAGAAAGAAATACTCAGATTTAAACATAAATCGAAAAGAGAAAAAAATCAAAACGCCGTTGAAAACCTTCAAAATCCCAACTTTATTTCAATCATCTTCCTGTAGCTAGATATGCAAAGGGTAGGAGTTTAGGGTGTGAGTGCAGCGGCCGACGAAGGCGGGTGAAGCAGAACAAGAAAAGGGGGAAGCGTTGTTTGGGAGTGGTGAAGGAGGAGGTGAAACAATTGAATGGGTATGGGGATGGCCACTACAAGAAAAGGGACTTTTTGAGACGACCAAAATTCGTCATAAATCAATAATTCGTTGTCACAATTAAGGTTTTGTGACGACATTTGTTATCCCAAAATCTGTCACCTATTCTCTGGTCACAAATGAGCATTGAGACGGATGAGTCACATGTTTTATGACTGAGTTTGTCGTCCCAAACCTACGAAAGGTTGTCACAAATGAAAACTTGAAAATTCAAAATTTGCGTCACATTTTTTACCGATAACCTGTCACAAACAATAGTTAAAATTCCAAATTATGACGGCAACAATCGTCACAGTTGTCGTAACAAATTCCTAAACATTATATTACCCGTCACACAATTTAGTAACAAATAAACACATTATTTTCATGTAAAACTAATAAAATTAGCATCCTGCAATTAATAATAAAAAAGAAAAAAAAAAGAATATAAATTAATTGTGGCATGATAAATTCAATGCCAAACTTTACTAAAACCAGGTAGTTAAGGGCATAAAACATCAAAGAACAAGTTATAAAAATCTCAACACAACAAAAAAAGTCATAAAAATCTAAATCTAATGTACGTAAAATTGTTTGACTCCCTCTATACCAACTAGACTAGCATTTCCTAATGAATTTGAAAGAAAAATTAATCGAAATCCATGTCATAGTTTTCAAAGTCCCCCCCCCCCCAAGTCATCTCCATTGTTGTCCTTTTCAGACTCGAATGATGGAATATACGCTTCTGCATCCGTAATCCCATCCACAGTTGCAGGTAGTGGAACCATTGTATCAGTTTAACTATTGGATCATCTCTTGACGTGCCCGAATATGAGAATGTAGTGGAGCTGTTCAACTTTGATAAAGTAAACTTTTGTTGAGGGCCAAGCCCAAGCACTCTACCCTTTTTCACTCCCACATTCTTCCAAATATCATAATCAGGATCATCGTAATTAACCAAACCATTAGAACTCGCATTTTCTTCCAAGAGAGACTTGTACTTCTCCTGCAATAATTTTTTTTAAGCAAGATGTAAATTAAATTTTGAATGACATAGTAAAAGTAATAAATAAATTTGATTTCCCATAACTACTCCAATTGAAGAACATGAAACCAAAAAATTAGGCCAGTCGCGCAGGAACAACAACAAAAAAAAAAAAAGCAAACACCCTGCACTTGGAATCATTTTTGTTTTTTTTTCCAGACACACTGAACATAGACTTGGAATCATTTTTGTTTTTTTTCTTGTCTAGCCAATCAAAAGGTAATAACCTTTATTTCCTAGTGATTCAAAGTGTTTTAAAAATGAACAAGGGAAAGAGAATAAATTTGAGACGAGAGTAACTTTTAAACAACACAAACGTGTGTACATAAACTTAGAGGTAGTCAAGTACGAAATCTTTGTACATACTATATAAATTGCATTTACTAGGGTTTACTATGATACATTTTCCAAGAAGTTAAGAAAAAAAATAAAGAGGGACTGAAAGAAGCAAACAGGACTACACTTGTGCTCATGCTTCGTCTTTGCGGAACTATGATATAGCATAATAAAGTCTAATTCTTATATAGAAGTAATCTACAAAACTCTATATGTACGGGTAACTATCACCATGGAAGTATAATAAAGTCTACTTCTTATATAAAAGTAATCTAGGGTTTATGATTGTGAAATAAAGGGGAATGTACAAAATTTACCTTAAGCGAACGATCTTCCGACCACGAAGAGATTTGATTCTCGGTCTATACGAGAATTTCTTGCAGTTCCACGACGGCTAGACCTGGATTGCTCCTCTCCTAAACTAGAGACGAAGTGTTTTTGGAGACAGGCGACAGAGAGTTGCTGCTCCCACAAATTGCTTTTCTTCAAGTTTTTTTTTTTTTTGGTGCGGAAATAATGAGGGAAAATTTGGGATTTTGGAAAACCGTAAATTTGCGGTATTTAAATTGTACACGGCAAATAATTAGCATAATCCAACTAAATTTTGGAGACTTTTATAAAGAAGGTTGCAATTCACACCCCTTATTATTAAGTATACCTATATTTATACTTTATTAATCATATTTTTTACAAAAATGTATATAAAAAAATAGAAAAAAACTAAACAAATGAAAGTATATAAAAGAAAAGAGGGACGGACTATCCTTTATTTATTTTTATTTTTTTATTAATTTTTTTTTTGACTAGTAAATAATATTTTATACTTTTTTTATTATTGATATTTTTTTACAAAAAGGTATATAAAAAAAATTAGAAAAAAACTAAAAAAAATGAATGTATATAAAAGAAAAGAGGGACGGACTATCCTTTATTTATGTTTATTTTTTTATTGACTAGGAAATAAGATTTTAGACTTTTATTATTACTGATATTTTTTACAAAAATGTATATAAAGAAAGATTAAAAAAAACTAAACAAATGAAAGTACATAAAAGAAAAGAGGGACGGACTATTCTTTATTTATTTTTATTTATTTATTAATTTTTTATTGACTAGGAAATAATATTTTAGACTTTTTTTATTACTGATATTTTTTACAAAAAGGTATATAAAAAAAATAAAAAACTAAACAAATGAAAGTATACAAAAACTGGTCCCGACCCGGCCAGTATACGAAGCGGGCCAAACTGATAACGGGCCACGAGCTGGACGGGCGCGGGCCAAGCGGACTGCGGACCACGGGTCGGACTGACCGCCCACGGGCCACGGTCCAAAATGGCCATCTCCACTTTCATGTTTATCAATGTTTGAAACATATTTTAGAAAAAAATCATTAGTAATCAATTTTTAAACCCAACCTATATAGTTGAAAAGATCCGTGTGCCTTAAATTAAAGTCACAAGAAGCACATTACTTGAATTTAGTGTTAGTTTTTTGTAGAGATTTATGAATGGACTAATTACATTATGAAATTTCACTAGAACATCTAATGTTTTATTTAAAATGTTGAGTACAATGTGATTATCAATTTATAATTTATTACAATCACCAATTTTGAACAAAAGTATAAGTAGAGGGACCAATTATGAATTTGATTAAAAATATATATATTTTCAAGAGAAAAATAACTTTGATTATCTTTTCCGCAGTATTGATGAGAAATCTCTGGCAAATAACCGTAAAAGTAATACCCGATCCAGACAAAATATTGTGACCGCTAAAATTTCGTCCTAAACCCTGTCACAATTGAAAAAAAAAACCGTCATTTTCACTTGTAACTTCCAGAAATAGATTTGTCACAGCTTTCTACCGTAACATTTATTACAAGTTGTCACAAACCCAAATTGTTCCGTAACAAATAATTTTTTAGCGGGACAATTTGGCTCCAATTAGGTTGAAATTAATTTGTGACGATTAATACGACAAATTCTCCGTAACAAAGTGAATTTTGTCAATATGCTTCAAATCTACTTAGTTTTGGCCTATAATATTATGTCCGTCTCAGGGTGTCACAAACCCCGTCTCAAAAAGTCTTTTTTTCTTGTAGTGGCAGACGACATGTAGGGTGAGGCAGAAAAAAGACTCATGGTTGCCAAGATATGGAAGATTGAGAGACGAGGGAGATGGGGAGGCATCGGGGCGGAGGAAGGAAAGGTCGGATGGTAGTGAGAGGCGGGGTGTGAGGAAGAGATGATATTGAAAGACGTGTGGGGGAGGGGGAAGGGGTCGCGGTGGCGATGAAGTGGTGGGAGAGGGTGGCAAGTCTTAAAGTCTGAGGTTCCACCTTAAAATCAATTGATATTAAGAGGAGTGGCCCAGAATATTTATATATTATAGGCAAGGTTTGTCAACTCCCAATGTGGGATAATATCTCTAACACACCCCCTCACGTGTAGCGGGCTTTGCCAAAGCTTACAATATGGACTTATCAATCGGGTGGTGCGGTGGCCCGTTGGGCCTGCACGTGTAAAGTACCTACTCTGGTATCATCTTAAAGTCTAAGGTTCCACCTTAAAATCAATTGGTATTAAGAGGAGTGGCCCAGGATCTTTATACTCCCTCCGTCCCACAATTTTATGGACTTTTGCAAAATGCACGGGGATTAAGGAGAAATTATTATATTGAAAGTGTTGTGAGTGTGAAAATAAAATAGGAGAGAGAATGAGTGGAAAGAATAATAAATTATAATGGTGATGTGAGTATTAAAATAATGTAGGAGAGAGAATGAGTGGAGGGAATAGTAAAGATTCCTTTCCATTTTGGGAAAGTTATATATTATTGTGGGACACCCAAAATAGAAAGTTTACATATTATTGTGGGACGGAGGGAGTATATTATAGGCAAGATTTGTCAATTTTCAATGTGGGATAATATCTCTAACAGCAAGTGAGTGAGATTGGGGTGGAGGAGAAGCTTGAAGAAGAAGAGGGTCTTTTTTTTTGTTGAGAATGTTTGTGAAACTTTGAATTTTTTATTTATTTTGATTTTGATTTTTGGATTAGATTTTTTTTTTGGTGTTCATCCATGTTTTTTTTAACGATTGTTATTTTATATAACGAGTTGGTTCATTTCGTTAATAAAAATTAACGTCATTTTAACATAGTTACCTTAATTGTAATAAGACTCAAAAGTACGTTACATTATGTTAATTCTTAGTACTCCCTCCGTCCCGCCCGAAAGGGCACAAATTTCCTTTTTGGGCGTCCCATTTGAAAGGGCACAACCCAAAAATGAAAAGTTTTGTATTACTTCTTTATTTGTGGGACCCACTTGCCATACTCTCACAATAAATATCCACTACTACCCCACTTTCTCTTTCCTACATCACCTTTCACTCACAATATTTATTCCACTATACACTTTTTCTCTTTTTTACATCACTTTTCTTAATTTCGTAAGGCACAAATTTTGCCTTTTTGGGCGGGACGGAGGGAGTATGTTACCTTTAATGTAAACGGGGGTGTAGTACGTTACATGAACTTGTAATTATTAAAAAAAAAAAAAGAGTGAAGATACAAGTACTTACAGCAAACTTAACCCCTTTGCATTTTAAGAATGAAGCCAGAAAAAATATTGATTGATAAAACAAACTGAGGGCAGATGAAGAATAAGAAAAGAGAGTTTGCATGACGTAATGTGATCATTAGATGTTTGTATGTGCGATATTGAAAGTGCTTAGAATTAGAAATCAACTTTCTTAATTTGTTCATTCTGGGGTACTAATAGAGTACTATCATAATTCAAGATAAAACTTTATTCAATATATCTCATACTTTCATGAACATTTTAAATAATATAAACAGATTATTGTTAGTTCATTTTGCACAAAAGTGAAGTTGACAAATTAGACTTATTTTCATTTTTTATGAACCGTTCAACTGCTATGGTAAATCTTTGCAGCCATGATCAGCTGTGGTAAATGAGACTAGTAGGAGCAGGTTTATTGATTTTGTGTCCATTGAACTGATAAGATATATTTAATGCTAATGCATTTCAAATCTTTTTGTTGCGTATTGATGTTGTGAAGCATGAAAGAAATACTGGAAAAGTATAAGCTGCACTCAAATAACCATGACAAAGCTGACCAACCTTCTCTTGGGCTGCTGCAGGTATAGTATATTTTTATTTATTTGTTTCTCTATTTTATTTTATTTTGCATTGTTTGATAAGTCTACAGGCTTTTTCCGTTTTGTGAAAACGAAGCGATGGAAAGCATATTTAAAAACGATGAGTTGTGAATGTATAAATGCTGCAAGTGAGAATGCTAATGGATGAACATTATTAGCTGAAATGCTGTTATTATTGTTCTTGTAGCTGGAGAACAGAGACGATATGATGCTGAGCCAGGATGTTGCAGAAAATAGTAGCGGGTTAAGGTAATTAATTAAAGATTGATCGTCATTTTTAGAACAAATCTGTTTTTTTTTTTCCTTTTGACGTGTAAATTCGGTTTGTCGTGAATTGAGGTGAAGATTTAATATAACGCATATGCTTACTTTCTATTTAATTTCTACGTTACATAAAAACTCTAAACATGTCTTTCCAATAGGCAGTTGCAGGGTGAGGACCTTAATGGATTGAACACAGAGGAACTGCAGCGAATAGAGAGCTTGCTTGAGGAAGGACTGAAACGCGTGATTGAGACCAAGGCAATTTTATAGCTTCTCTCATTTGGACAATTACAAACTATTTCATTCTTCCATATTTCCAACCCGTCCTCTTTATTTCATTTTTCCCAGGGTGAACGAGTTGCAAGTGAGATAATCAACCTTCAAGAGAAGGTCACCTGAATTTTTTATTTTTCAACTTCTTATTCAACACACGATTTGTTTATTTTTTTGAAAATCTTCCTTAATAATCATCTTGAATTTTCTTTGTTGTGAGCATGCAGGGTACTAAGTTGATGGAAGAGAACAGGCTACTAAAGCAGCAAGTAATCAAGAATTCAATGCTCTTTTTCGGATAATTCTTACTCTATTACATTTTACATGTGCACATATACACACACACATATATAGTTTTAAAGTTTGTTAAGCGACAGTTTGCTTTGTTTAAGAACAGCTGGCTATGATTTCTGATAAAGGCAAACGGCCTATAGTTGATGAATTGGATAATATGATGATCACGAACTCTCATGATGATCAAGGCCAGTCGTCAGAGTCTGCCACCAATGTGTGCAGTCCTCCTCCTGAAGATGACTGCTCAGATACTTGTCTTAAACTAGGGTAAGTTTTCTACATATAGAAATGTATATATGAACATTGAAACCCTTATTAGGGTTAGGGTTTTAAAATAAATAATTCATTTTTCTTCACCTATTTAATATTAAACTTTGATTTTTAATATTAACAGGCTACCCTTTAACTAAGCTGGGAGTAACTAGAAGGGAGATCTGTTTGGGAAGGAATAAAAAGGGGTTGCTCCTATGCAACTTAAGGAGACACTGTATGTATCTATGTTCTAGTTAGTAGTACACCATGTTAATGTGTTTGTACCGAAGCGAGACTAATTATGAGTGTAATTAGAGCCAAATTATAGTTTGCTATGTATTTTGGTGTGTTTTAATTGGCTCGAGGTTGTAAAGAAAGATTGTAAAGCTTGTGTTGCAGGTTGTTCAAATCGCTACAACAAAACCTAACTAAATAGTATGAGCCTCTAATTTGATTAATCATCGCTAGCTATTTCTGTATTGCTTTGGTATTTTCACTCTTGCTTTCTTTTCCTTTATTAACTATTACTAGTATATTATTTTCTAATTTTATCATAATACAAATAATGTATAAATAAGTAAAATATAATTCAGATAAATTTTTTACCACATCATTGAGACTCTACTGCTACTATTTTTATTTTTTTTTTTTTTTTTGCTTGTCCCCAACATTTTCTTTATGAAAATAGTACTCTATTCATCACTAAATATAAATGTTTTTTTTTCACTAAGGGGTATTAAATGTGTATTTTTTGTAAAATTTAATAGCGAAAACTATAATAGCATTTTCTTTTGACAAAAACTTGGGTGAGAACATGAAAACCCGTCTCATCCATGAGACGGGTCGAATCCTGACCCATCACCCGCCCAACAAAGCCAATCCACGCCTCCGCCCAAGCTTTTTGCATATGGGCGGTCGCCCAAGCTGGAATGAGCGGTCGCCTGTTGGAATCGGCCCACATTTGCCTTAAGCCCAATCCTTCAGCCAACATAAAGTAATAGTTTGTATACATTAAAGTAATAGTTTGTATACATTAAAGTAATACATATATACAGAAAAGTAATAATGTTTTTTCCTATGTTTTCTTCGTTTGGCAAAAGTAATACTTATTATAACTAAAATGTAACAAACGTGTTATTTATATATAATAGTATTTGTACATAATTGTAACACATATATATAGGTATATATGTTTTCATGTAAAAGTATTACATTATCTATAGAAATATGTTACAATTTCATCTATCAAAGTGTTACATTTACTTGTATAAACTATTACATTCATATACATGAGTTAGGGAAAAACTATTACTTAAAGTAATACATAGAAAACTTAGGAAAAAACACTATTACTTTTCTGTATATATGTATTGCTTTAATGTATACAAACTATTACTTTAATGTATACAAACTATTACTTTAAGAGATGATAACTATTACTTTTTCTCAGGAAAAAATAATATAAAAAAAAAATTTAAAAAAAAAAAATGGCCTATAAAAGGCTGCCACGTGGCGGGTCATGCCCCATGGGTCATGGGTCGACCCGTCTCATGCATGAGACGGATCATGACCCGTCTCACAGGACAGAAGACCGCCTCTTTTCTTTTTTGGTAGTGAAGTATTCAAGGACAAAGATTTTTAAAAAATAAACATTCAATTTGGGATAATTTTTTAGGAATTAATCATTTATATTGGAATGGAGAGAGTGATACATGGTAAGTTTTAATGTTGTTTTAGACGCCTCAAAATTCATGCATGACTTGTGAAATGTGGTTAGGATTAGGGGTGGAAATGGTTCGGCTCAAACCGCGGTTTGGAACCGAGCCGAGCCAAACCGTGCGGTTTAGCTTGGTTGTTAAACTTATGCGGTTCAGCTCGGTTTAGAAAATTGATAAACCACACGGTTTGGTTCGGCTCACGGTCTGACCCTTCAAGTCGAACCAAGCCGAACCGAGCCGAACCGTTTCAATATAAGCACATCTAATCAAATACCTAAATTACAAATGGTCTAAAGATTACCAGCGATCATCATGTTCATTATGCAACAAGACAACATCATCTTAAGAGCTGCTCAAATATGTTGCCTTGATTCGTAACTGCTAGGACACAGCCACATCACCTCATCTAACAGATTGGCAACAACCATGAATTTATAACTTTCATCAGATTGCCCATTATTCATCAACCGAATACTTGAGTGTTTCTTTCTTCTCAATGATATTTTTAATTACCAGGATATGATTGGAATCTCACACAAAACCTTAAATAACAAAGAACAGAAGGGGATAGGCCATAAAATGTGGACAATTTTATCATTTAAGACACTATCATAGCATCTACTAGAAATGAGATTATGCATTATAGCATGAACTTCAAAAGATGAATAAAAACTACTCCCCAAAATCAGACCGTGGTTCAAACCGAGTCGAGCCGAACCGTGATGGTTTAGCTCAGCTCGGCTTGGACTATTTTGTGGTTCAGCTCGGTTTGAAATTTCTCCAAACCGATGTATAGCGATTTGACTTCTAAATTACCCCAAATCGAGCTAAACCGAACCATTTCCACCCCTAGTTAGGATACCTGCGTCGTGAGAAGACGTTGTTTGAGGGGCAAAAATGATCAGCCTTTTAGAACTTCAGACAACTGTTGATAATTTGCAAGTTTGTAAGTTGTTGCAATTTAGGCTTTAGTTATGTTTCAATTTTTGCAAATAGGTGTCCAAAGTTATGTTTTTGTTGCAATCGAGGGAAAAATATATGACAGTTGACAAAATTTACAAAGTGGATAGAAATACGTCATACGGAGTATATAATCAATGATTCAAACTAGACGGTCAAATTGTGAGGGTCGGGATTGTAACGCGTTAGCGAGTTGAAACGAATCGACCCGCTTAAATAACGAGTTAAATGGGTCAGATTGACACGTCGATCCGTTTATTTTTCAATAAAGGTGCCTTAAATTTATTAACTCTGCCTATTTGTATTCGCGGGTTGAGTCGGGTCGACTCGACAAGTTTAACGGGTTGCAACGGACAACCCGTTTCAATCCTCTAACTCAAACAGGTTAGGTTGATCAGATAATTAGTGGGTTTGCTTGTGCGAATTAATGGCTAACTGATGAAGGAAAATTATTATGACAAGTTAGGATTTGATTTTAATTATTTTTATTTGTTATTATTTTATTATTTTTGGAATTTATTATAAATAGGTAATATTTTTGATATTAGAAGTATATTAGGACTTTATTTTATGGTTTTATTGATTGATTAGGTTACTATATAGACTAGGGTTATTTAGGGAAGTTTTTGACTTTTTTTTCAAGTCTTAGAGTCACTATATAATTAGGGTTAATTGTAATTTCGAATTTCAGTTGTTGATTAATAAAATTTGAGTGTTACTCTTCAGTTTTCTCGAGCGAAAATTGACGGTTGATTGCTGAATTTCTCGAGCGAAATTCTGTGATTAATCTTTATCAAGTCTTCCGCTACGTCACTACTAACAGATCAAAATTGCCAGAACTAATCAAACCAAAAAAAGAGTCACAATTTTTATTTTATTTCGCATACAAAAGCAGGTCATCTCAAGAAATATGTGTTATATAAAAACACATGGTACAAGGTAAAGATAAATGAAACTTGAGGCTTAAGTAAACAATGGTTGTAAAGTTTAGATAATGTTAAATGGATAACTGAAATAAAATAGATTGAATTAATTTATGATAAATATTTTAGGGTTAATGATGCCAAAAACATCGCATCAGCCAAAATTCAGCGGTAAGGTTGTATCCGGGGTACTTTACACTATAAGGAAAAACGGTTTTAGAGACGACAAATTTCGTAGCTAAAATGAAGATTTCGTAGCTAAATTGTGCTTAGAGACGGATTTGTTCCGTAGCTATTTCGTGGGTGCAGGTTCGTCGCTAATTTGGGCGTCGCTGTTTTGTAGCTGTTTTAGAGACGAATATGTCCGTCTCTAAATTAGAGACAGATATGTCCGTCTCCAAATCAGAAACGGATATGTCTGTCTCTAATTTAGAGACAGATATGTACGTCACTAATTTAGAGACAGATATGTACGGCGACGGATTAGCGACGAATTTTTCGTCTCTATTTAAATGATCGTTTTATTTTCAAACCAATTTAGTGACGGATATTTCCGTCGCTAAATTGACATTTTTAAAAAAAAAATTATATATATATTAATATTATATATATATATATATATATATATATATATATATATATATATATATATATATATATATATATATATATATATATATATATATATATATATATATTTAAAATATATTAATATATATATATATATATTTATTTATTTTATTCTCAAATCACCCTTAACTTTTCTTATTCTCAAACAAATTCCTTAACTTTTCTTATTCTCAAATCAATCTCTTAATTTTTCTTATTTTCAAATCAGTCCATTAACTTTTATTAATCTTAAATCAGTCCTTGATATTTCATAGTTACACTTTGCGTCCCTAAAATTCTTTTATACTCAAATCAGTCCAAACAAACTTCCACCATTAAAAAACTAACACGAGTTAAATATTTAACGAACTTCTTCAAAATTAAATCCAATTTCATCTTCAATAAAACCCATTTTCAACACAAATCAAACAAAAGTTTGTACAAATCGAAATGAAACCCAAAATACATGAACAAATTCAGCCTCGATTTGAAGAAAATCGAGGTAAAGGGCGAAACCCAGATCAAGATGAAGTCTAGAATTGTTTGAAGAAATCGTCATTTTCGACAGACCATCGTCTCAGATTTCTCCTCTGCCGCAGACCATCGCCTCAGATTACCCTGTTCGCTGTAATCAAAACGAAAAAACTCAACAAGGTTGAACACACACTCACGCACACACATAAACGAAACCAGATTCGAATTTGATTTAGATCTTGAGAGAGAGAGAGAGAGACTTACAAATGGGAGAGCGGTAGAGCAGCGGCGTAAGGAGCGGAGGGTGAGTGGGTGACGGCGATGTATTGTGAGTGGCGTATTGTGAGGAAAACAGAGAGGGAGAGGGAGGCGTATTGTGAGTGACGGAGGGCGAAGAAAATGGAGAAAGTGAGAGTGATGGAGGGCGGAGGGTGACGGTGATGGCGGCGTAAGGTGCAGAGAGAGTAGGGAATGGGGAGGCTGTTTGTGTTTGCTGTGTTTGTTACTGCCATGGAGAGAAATAGAGAGAGAAATAGGGTTAAATGAGAGGAATAGAGGAAAGGGCATCGCCTCAGATTACCCTGTTCGCTGTAATCAAAACGAAAAAACTCAACAATGTTGAACACACACTCACGCACACACATAAACGAAACCAGATCCGAATTTGATTTAGATCTTGAGAGAGAGAGAGACAGACTTACAAAAGGGAGAGCGGTAGAGCAGCGGCGTAAGGAGCGGAGGGTGAGTGGGTGACGGCGACGTATTGTGAGTGGCGTATTGTGAGGAAAACAGAGAGGGAGAGGGAGGCGTATTGTGAGTGCGGAGGGCGAAGAAAATGGAGAAAGTGAGAGTGATGGAGGGCGGAGGGTGACGGTGATGGCGGCGTAAGGTGCAGAGAGAGTAGGGAATGGGGAGGCTGTTTGTGTTTGTTGTGTTTGTTGCTGCCATGGAGAGAAATAGAGAGAGAAATAGGGCTAAATGAGAGGAATAGAGGAAAGGGAAGAGGTTTTGTTTGAATTAATATGGATCGTTGGATTGAATGTAATGTTAGATGTTACTTTGCTCATGATCCGCGTGAAATTTTGATATCCAATCAAATAATGCCACATCACATATTTATATTAGTTTCACACTATACTATATGCTAACTAAAATATTTATGCCTCAAGAATAATATATAATATTTATTATCAATAATTTTTATTAATGAATTATTAATTATATAATTGATTAATTAATTAATATTAGTATTAATTATATAAGCAGTATAATATTAATAATATTACTAGTAATAACTAATAGTTTTTATTTTTTTATTGAATAGGAAAAAATATTTTAGACTTTTTTATTACTGAAATTTACAAAAGTTATCTAAAATATTTACATAATTTTATTTGATTTACCCCAAATTTTAGTTAAAAGAGGGACGGACTACCCTATATTTATTTTTTTATTTTTTTAAAAAATATTTATTGACTAGAAAATAATATTTTAGTCTTTGTTAATTAGTGATTTTTTTTAGAAAAAGTTATACAAAAAAAGATAGAAAAAAACTAAACAAATGAAAGTATATAGAAGAAAAGTCCCTACAATTTCCAAAATACCCAAAAAACCCCCAAATTGAGTCTTAGGCCGTCCGGTCTGTTTTACAAAATCACCCCTATAAATACAAGGGCTGTCATTTTGTTAAAGAAAAAATAAATATTACCCCTCTCCCAAAAACCCCACGATTCTAGGCATTCTACCACCCTCCCGAGCCCCGTTTCGTCTCGATTTGTGTGAAAATCTTGTTTTCCGATCAAACACGAGCCAAACACCTTCGAAACACTTTTCAAACACCAAACTGTATCCCGTATACGTCCTTCCGAGCCAAAGATTCAATCTCTAGCCATAGGTAACACTCTTTCTCTCTCTAAAACTCCATTTTGCCTCGATTTACGCATCAAACGCTATTTTCGATCCCGTCAGAACTATCAAAATGTAGATGTAACGCCGTCTACGGGGCTCGATACGTTTTACCCCTAATCATCTTCTCTCCCGTAAATGAAGTAATTTCAGGTTAAAACGGCGTCCAAGTCCCGTTTTTACGTTTCTGTCATTTACAGTCCGGATCGTTCGATCCGTTGATTCGTTCTTTACCGTCTGAACCGTTTGGTTCGTGATCGTCATTTACAAAGCCCGGATCGGTTGATCCGTTGATATTGTTATTTAATTCACGCAACTTTACAAATCCGAGCCGTTTGGCTCGTCGATCGTATCTTTACTGTCTGGATCGTTCGATTCCGTTGATACCGCACTTTTAAATAATGTAATTTATAAGTCCTAGCCGTTTGGCTTGTGATAGTATTTACTTATAAAAGTCCGAGTCACAAAATGATTCGTTGATCGCATATCATTTAATGCCTTTTTTCATGAAATTGGTAACAATGTAATGCCCGGTTCAAAATCAGAGTTCGTGTCATTCGAACTCTTTTTCAAAACAACGTAAAACCCGACGTTTGACATTCAAACGCTCTTTTCATTAAAATCAACGTTTGTCATTCAAACTAAAGATTTAAGTTCGTCACTCGAACCCCGTTTTCAAAACGACTCAAAATCGACGTTTGACATTCAAACGCTCATTTCTGACTCAAAACCCGACGTTTGACATTCAAACGCTCTTTTCATTAAAATCAACGTTTGTCATTCAAACTAAAGATTTAAGTTTGTCATTCGAACTCCTTTTCAAAACAACGCGAAACCCGACGTTTGACATTCAAACGCTCTTTTCATTAAAATCAACGCTTGTCATTCAAACTAAAAATTTAAGTTCGTTATTCGAACTCCTTTTCAAAATAACTCAAAATCGATGTTTGACATTCAAACGCTCATTTCCGACTCGAAACCCGACGTTTGACATTCAAACGCTCTTTTCATTAAAATCAATGTTTGTCATTCAAACTAAAGATTTAAGTTCGACATTCGAACCCTCTTTTCAAACTCAAAACCGACGTTTGTCATTCAAACGCTCGTTTTTTACCACAAATCAACGTTTGTCATTCAAACCAAGATTAAAGCTTGTCATTCAAGCTCCTTTTCAAAATGCAACACACACACAATTTCGAGAAAGGTAGAAAGACTCGTCATACGAGGCGTTTCGGGTGATCTCAACATACTCTTCCCGAAACGTAACGTGACCTCCGAACCTAACAATCTCTGGTCCTAAAAGCCTTTTTTCAAGTTTTGGCTACCAATCAAAACGTTCCTTCTTCAAAGCCTTTTTTCAAGTTTTGGCTACCAATCAAAACGTTCCTTCTTCAAAGCCTTTTTCAAGTTTTGGCTACCAATCAAAACGACACCCTTTTACAAAACCAGCTATTTTCAATGTTTGGGCTCATAATACAAAATGGCGTGGCGACTCTCCCTTTCATTTCCAGGCGAGGTCCCAAGTTCGCGAAATGCCGCTCGCCGCGTCCCGCGTGCGCGATCCGGGTAATTTCACTTACTCTCCACTTCCTCGACATCAACCCAAGCGGACCAAGCAACTTATGTCGAGGAGCTCGCCTACAAGGCGAACGTGCAAAATACATTATCTAATCCTAATAAAATAAGGACTGTGAACAGTTATAATCTCATTAGGATTATAACCACCTCTCACACGCTTTTTTATTCAACAAGGACTATACAATGCTATGCCGATAAATACAAGTCATAATTCACATTATTTTGGTAATGCATCTTTTGACTCTAAACTCTTGTCAATTGATTTCTCTCTATAAAATACAAATACTTACTCTCACGCCAGAGGGCCTTCGCCGGTGAAGCCCCGGCTTAGTTAACATGTTTGTTTTTCTTTTTCAGGCTATTCAATTATACAGAATACAACTTGCCGCTAGATTTGGGTTGATCTGAACGTTTTTAGCGTTATCACTAACCTTAGACAAAAAATATAGACTATGATATTCAACTTATCATTTTACAATTCCTTGTATCTTGCATGCTTAAAGATAATAATAAGACATAATTTGGAGTCTTTCTAACAACTAGTGTAACTCCCGTGCGATGCACGGACAGCTATTAAAATATATTGGCGAAAATTCATACAAATATAACAGGAGATATAGAAATGTTTGTGTACATTGTAAAAAACTTTTTTTAAAACTATATTATTAGTACAAATATCATATTGAAGGTCACTAAAATAAATATATATTTAAGGCATATTTAGTTTGTACGAAGCGCGTTTTATACGTAAATTCCCGTTCTATTCAATAATAATCACATTTGATATCCATTTTTCAATGCTATGGAATTAAACGCATATTTTTTTTATGTAAAACATATTTATTGTGTATTGAACGTTATATGTGCGTAATTTGCCCACATTATCACTTAGTTTCGCCAACGATTGAAAAAGCGTAATCAATCTAGTTATAAGTCTCCAAAATCTTTCTCTTCAACTGCAATTCGGAACTCTTGACTCTAGTGATTCTCCAAAAAAACAAATTACATGAAATGAAATTTTCAAGTATCATCAATTTCGATATTTGAGAAGTTATTTTGTTCTTGAGCCGTATTCAACTTCTACATCCCCGTTTGATTTTTACATATTTCTTTAATGTTACTGTTATATAATCATGTTTTTTTTATATCGCACTTAATTAAATTTAACATTAGAAAAAATTATTTCACTATCACATAAATAAATGCTCCCTTCGTCCCATTTTAAACTTCCTTTTTTTAATAAAAGGTGTCCCATTTTAAATTGAAAAAAAGTATAATGAAATTTTTTTTAATATTTTTTTATTTAATGGTCTTATAAGTCATACTCACAACAACTATTCACTAATTACTTTGTACCCAACTTTTTATACTTTATAATAAAATCATTCATCTCTTTAATATCCTAACCAATTATTTAACGTTTAAAATAGGACAAAAGTTGAAGAAAAAATTATTAATATTTCTATTATGCAATGCTATTTTATCCCTTTATTTCCTTATAAATGTAGAGATTAATAATATGACATAGAAAAATAAGAAAATACAATAAACTATAAATAAATAAATAAAAAAAAATAAAAATATCATCAATATTTAAAATTTATTCTAAAAAAAGATATGTCAAATTGTTGGGATAGAATCCTAGTAAGATACTTGTATATTAACAATATACTCCCTCCGTCCAATGATAATATACTCCCTCCGTTCAAGTACATACTTCACGGTTACTGTTCACGCGTGGATTAAGGAAAAAAATAATGATATAATGTTGTGAGTGTAAAAGTAAAATAGGAGAGAAAATGTAACAACCCTAACCCTAGGCACAATTTTAGAATAATATTATATGCTTTTAATATTATTGTTATTATTATGTGTTCATTTTTATATACTTGATTTCTTGCATTAGATAAAAGGATAAGGAAAAAAATAATAATAATAGGAAATGAATAAAATGTGGAAGGAGGATTAAAGTATGTTGAATAAATACTTGAGTAGGAGAGTTAATTTAAATGCTTTGGAATATTAGGGGAATAAATTGGTATTTTGGGTGAAAGCCTTGGAAATTATAAGTTAGGGTGGGGAGGGGGACCAATTTCCATAATTTAATCTCCTTCCCCCTCACTAGTCAAAGCACACCATACCTCCTCTTACACTCCCATACTTTCTTCCTTCCTCTTCCCATACTTCCCCTATTCACCTCCCTCATCCATCTCATTTCATTCTTACCATTCTCCATGGAAAGAGCCTTTGTGAAAGCCTCCATTTCTTAAACTCCTACCAAGATCATTTCTTGTCCATTTTTAAATCCAAGTGTCCTTTTGTGAGTGGTTCATCTCAAGGAGTTGATCAAGCCTAGAAAAGCTTCATTTCATCTTGTATTGGCTAGGTGAGTTGTTATGATTTCCTTTCTCCTAAATGTTCATAACTCTTGAATGTGATTTTTGTTCTTATGAAGTTTGTTTCATGCCTTAGAAACCTTATATGAGTTGGATGATGGGTAAATGGATTAGGTTGAGGTTAATGTTCTTGGAAGATGATCTAGAGGGTATAAAATGGGTGCAATGGGTAATGATAAATAATTTAGAATTACTTTATTTTGGGTTTGCACGATTTAGGATGAACTTGGTAAGGCTAGAAATTCCTTTGGTGTTCTTGAGTAGAAGGAAGATTTAAAAAAGGAAAAGAAAAGTGTAAAAAGGGGAATTGGGAAATCTGGGTTGCTGGAAAAAGCCCTTGGGCGGTCGCCCATGGGAGCTTGAGCGGCCACCCATGTGGGCAGAAACCTTGGCTCCTTAGGAAAGCTTCTTGGGCGGTCGCCCATGTTAGGGTGTGTGGTCGCCCACCTTAGCAGAAACTTAGGTTCCCTTTGAAAACCCTCTTGGGCGGTCGCCCAAGAGGTATGGGCGGTCGCCCAAGACTATAGGTGCCCATCCGGTTCAAACCGCCGGTTCCGGTTCCGAATCGGCGGTTCACGGTTCCACCAAGCATTGAACCGAAATCGGCCCGGTTTGTCACGGTTCCGGTCCCGATTCCGAATCGGCCGTACGGTTCCGGTTCTGATTCTAAACCGGTTAATTTCAAAAAAAAAAAAAAAAAAAAAAAGACTTGGGCGGTCGCCCAAGAAGGGCCGAATGACTTGGGCGGTCGCCCATATGTCCAGTTTAAAAAAAAAAACAAATGAAAGGCTTGGGCGGTCGCCCAAGATGACTAGGGCGGTCGCCCAAGTGTCCAGTCCTTCAAAAAAAAAAATTACAAGTTAAATTCTTAACAATTTCTGTTAAATTTTACAAAAAAGTTAATTTTTTGCAAAAAAATCATTTAAAAACTTAACTTTTTTTAAAATAAACGAAAATATATAAAAGAAAAAGGGACGGTACCCTTAAATTTTATTAATTAAAATAAAATTACAAATGAGGGGGACAACCAACCTTACCCTTTTATAAATAAGGGGGGACATTTAGGAGCCTTTACCTCAACCTAACTATTACAATTAAATAAAAATAAACCTAATCTATAATCTAATCATTAAAATTACAATTAACCTAATTTAAAGTCTAAAGAGCGGCGTAGTTCATTCGGCTTCGCTCCCCGATGTATCTTCATCAAAGGCCTCCTCCTCCTCGGAACTACTTCTTTTATCTTGAAGTCGTAGTTCGGCTCTATGCCAATCGCCGAGCAACATTTGATATTCTAAATTATATGGAGACAACCTTGACCTTCGATCGGATAAGACATTTCCTCCTACACTAAATACTTCTTCTACGGCAACGGTTGAGGCGGGAGCGGCTAGGATCTCCTTTGCTATCAATGATAGAATAGGATAGTTGTTTGCCCTTCGTGCCCACCACTTTGCAATATCAAAATCGTCTATAGGCTCAAAAGAAGTGGTTAAATAATTTTCAAGTTCAATATAAGTGGAGCCACCTCGTTGACGTTTTTGAGTTCTAGAACTAATTAAATTATCTATAAAGTTAAAGGGATCGCTATATTCGTGAGAACTACCACCTACATTTTCACTACTAGGAGGATAAACAATATTACCAAAAAGATCATAATATTCTCTATAAAGTTCATATACAATTTTTTAGTCTCAATTACAACGTCTTTTGCCTTTGGGATAGGTCTATCTAAAAACAAATCAAAGCCGGTGGAAATAGATTCTTATAATAATAATCTAGTATTTGTTCTAAACCATCTTCTCTTATCCTAGGATCTAATAGTTTAGCTACTAAAAACAATGGGGGAATGATCAAAAAATATTTAAGCCATTTTGTTCTCATCTTGTTAATACATTCACCTAAAATTTGATCATCTTTAAAATGCATAAATATGTAACTAATTTTAGCGGCGTGTTCTATAACTAACGGTGAAGTGGGATAGTAAGAACCGGATAATTGTACGGTAGCATCTTTAAAAACTTTCAAAATTTTCTTTAAATTATTACAAATATCCCATTGATGAGGCAATATTATAGTTGAATACTCTATTTGTTGAATAAACTGACACAATAGTTCACGAAAATCATAAGATTCGGATAACATTTTATAAGTGGAATTCCATCGATTTGGAACATCTAGGGAAAATCTTTTAGGTGGGATATTATTTATTTTACAAAATCTAATCCACAATTTTGTTACACTATGATTTCTCATTATATAAGCAAGAACTTCCTTAATTGGGGCTACATGTTCCTTTAAAGTTGTTAAACCATCTTGCACACACAAATTTAAAATATGACATATGCACCTAACATGAAAAAATTTACCACCAATAGATGGTTGACAAATATCAATGAGTGATGGTAGACTAGCAAGATTATTTGCGGCATTATCAAATCCAATTGAAAAAATTTTGTGAACTAATCCATATTCTTGTAAAACATTAGCAATTTTACTACAAATATTTTGAGCGTTATGAACAGTATCAAAAGATTTATATGCAATTAATCGTTTTTATAATTTCCAACTAATATCAACCCAATGACATGTAATTCCTATATAGCTATGAGTTTGCCAATGGTCACTCCATATATCGGCACATATTGACAATTTTTGGGGTAAATCTTTAAACGTATTAATTAAAGTTAATTTTCCTTGTAGATATTGAGCTTTAGTATCACGAGTACTTGTATTTTTATTAATTTCTTTAGCCGCGGGATTTAAACAAAGTTGTGTCATATGAGACCATAATCTATCATTAGTAAAATTAAAGGGTAATCCTTTAGCAAAGAAGATATTTTGCCATTTCTCTTCTATACGTTGAATTATCAAATTTAAATAATTGCGAAGACGTACCTTGTGATGATCCCGTAAATCCTTGTAGTTGTGTTTGATCTTGGGCATCTCCAACTTGATCGGGGTGCCTTGTCGTCAAGTGTCTTTTAAATGTCCCATAACCACCTCCATAGGTAAAGGCAAATTTTTGAGGGCAATGGTTGCAAGAAACGGTGTATTGGTTGGTACCTTCAATTGGCACTTTTGAAAAGTGCACGGTCATGATGTCCGACCTTCCCGTGGTTCGACCTCCTCGTCCTCGACCTCGACCTCGGATTTGAGTTTGACCACCCTCGCGCTTCACTTTGGGTTTGAGTGGTTTGAGTGTTACTCCCTTCGGTATGACCATGATCACCCATTGGAAATGTTGTATCAACTTCATCATCGCTCAAATTAAACGTTTCTTGTGGTAGAGGTTGAACATTAAGATTGCCCCAAATGGAATCATCGGCGGGGGGGAAAAATGGATGCGAACTTGATACATTCTTTCCTTATCGCCACGGCCGCCACGAGATGAAGACATTTTTTTGGTGAAATGATGAATTTATGTGAAAAAGAGAGTAAGTAATTGAGAGTTTGAGACTTGAGATTGAGAGATTGAGATGAGAGAGAGATTTGAGTCTTTGAGAGATAGAGAGAAAGAGAGTAAGTAATTGAGAGTTTGAGACTTGAGAGTTGAGAGAGAGTAGTGAAAAAAATAAAGGGAGGGAGGGTATTTATAGGTTTGATGAGAAAAAGAAAAAAACGTTTTAGGGACCAAAAAAAAAAAAAAAAAAAAAAACCGTTTTAGGGACCAAAACGATTAAAAAAATATTTTTTTTACATTTTGGTCATCGATCGTTATTTAACGGTCATTAAACATGGACCGTCGGATCAAGCAATGGACGCACCAGATCATCTAGCCGTTGGGCGGTTCCGGTTCCGGTTCGTGAACCGGCGGTTCCGATTCCGGTTCCGGTTCCTGAACCGGCGGTTCACCGGTTTTTGAAATCTTGAACCTTAACCGGACCGGTAAACCGCCGGTTCAGCCGGTTCACGGTTCGTCCGGTCCGATTTCCCTCCAGTTTTTATCCGGTCCGGTTCCGGTTCGGAACCGTTTGGGCATCTCTACCCAAGACCCCAGAAATTTGACTTTCAATCTGAACCAGAATTAGTTTGGCAATCTTGTTTGGTGACTTATGAATTGTGACTCCCACTTGATAAATTGAACTTGAACCTTCATAGAGGCTTTGTATTATTGTATAATGACCTTGTAGGATGGATTTATGATACTTCCTTGCCTTACTTGAGTTCATATACATTGTTCATATTATGCATAGTGTATTGAATAAATGTTGCACTATGATATTGGTTGGACATGAGTATATTTTACCATGTTGCTATATTGTTATCCCTTTTGTGGATTATGTTTCAAGTAACTATTATGTGCTTGATAATTGTTAATCAGCTGATGTTGGGGGTATAAAATAATACGATCAATTATGGAAGTGTGACCTAATGTGATCGGATTATGTTATATCTGTGACCGTCCCCTCCTGTGGCCACAGGTCGGGGTATAGCATCTGTAGTGAGCCAAAAGCCTTACAGAGTTGCTACTATCTTATTTGGTTCCCTGAAAAACGGGTCTTATAAGATGTGAGTATTGCTTAAGCAGCTCACTGTAAGATTGGAGTATTACTATACCCAATGTTGTACGACTATTGTTCAGACGGGAAAAGGTAAACCAAGGTAATGGAATGTGTTTACAGCTTTTCCAATGTGTTATGTGTGACTTGTTATGTGTTGCATTTATTTGACATATTGTTGCATTCATAATAGCTTGCTGAGATTTATTCTCACCCCTCTCCCTTTAATGTTTTTAGATCCCGAGACAGGCGGACCGACCAAGTAAGGGCGGAAAGGAGTTGGCAGTGAGCTTTTGGGTATTGTCGGGGTACGTTAGGTTGGCGTAGAAAATATATTTTGTTATAATTCCTTTAAGGAGTTTGTAATTATAAACTTTACATTTCTACGTTAAAATAAATATCTTTTGTAACTAAACAGGTGAATGTTTTCAAAGTTGGTCAACTCCTCCTCCAAAGTGAAGAGGAGTGGAGTTATTTTGAAATGACAATGTTAATGATGTTTAAGTTTGAAGTTTAATTCAAAGTTTTAAAAAGTCTAGTAAATTTGGGGTAGTTTGGGGACGCTCCAACTCGGGACACGTGTAGGTTCCGGGTCGGGGTCCTCACAGAGAATGAGTGGAGGGAATAGTAAATTATAATGGTGTTGTGAGTATTAAAATAATGTAGGAGATAAAGTGTGAAGTATGTAATTGGACGCCCAAAATAGAAAGTGTGAAGTATGTAACTGAACGGAGACAAAGTGTGAAGTATGTAATTGGACGCACAAAATTATAATGGTGTTGTGAGTATTAAATAATGTAGGAGACAAATGAATCTTTACTATTCCCTTCACTCATTCTCTTTCCTACATTATTTTAATACTCACATCACCATTATAATTTACTATTCTCTCCACTCATTCTCTCTCCTATTTTATTTTCACACTCACAACACTTTCAATATAATATTTCCTCCTTAATTCCCGTGCAATGATCAAAAGTCTATAAAAACATGAGACGGAGGGAGTATGTATTTTCATAAAAACTAAAAACTAACAGTTGATGAGTAATAATATATATATAACTTGTTTCCATACAAACACATATTCCCTCAAATCCAAAATGAATGTCCATTTTCAAAAAATATTTATTTCAAAATGAATATCCTTTTAGTTCAACTTTTTCTCAAATGTTATTTTACCAGAAAAACAATCATGGGTCATATAAAATTAAAATGTTGGGTTAAAAATACCATTTTAAGCTAACCATTCATGGTTAGCTAATCTTGTCTTATTAGCTTCTTAATTAGTTTTTTAAAAGTAACCATTCATGGTTAGCTAATCTTGTCTTATTAGCTTCTTAATTAGTTTTTTAAAAGTAACATTACCTTCAATCAATAAGGTAAGGTGTGCACAACTGAAAACAAACCTTTTATTATCAATTAATCTTAATTACATGCCTTGAAATTTCTTCAACCAATTACGTACAAAACATATTAATCTTTGTTATTAAAGAAATATTAATAAATATACATAAACAATTTAAATTCATATTACTTTTGTCCTAAAATAAATATCTATTTTTCATGAAAAACAAAAAAAAACACTTATTTTGAGACGGAAGGAATATTAATGTCTTCTCTAGTTTGTCCGCGTACAATCCCTCCTTATCTCACCATTATTACCGGTCAAAACTCCAACTCTCCTAATCTCACCATTGTTTCCAATTTTGATGGTTTCACATTTGTGGTAAATCAGAAAGAAACTGTTCAAATTGATGAAGCAAATCAGAAATCAGAAAAGCAAAGCCTATAACACTTTCTATCCTAAAGACAATCTGCAACAACATCCAAGCAACTCTGTTCACGGGTACTAAGACACAATTTCTAAAAACATATGCATACATAAATTAGGTTCAGGAATTAAACAATGACTGACATTAGGAGAGGCATTGAGCCGAATCCCTGTGTAGAGAGCATAGAACGGCGAGAGGATTTTAACAAATAATTACAAATTCAAAACAATTGATGAATAAATTAAAGTCAGAGAGAGAATTGTATCAGGGAAATTGAAGGAAGAAATAGGATTTGGGACAGCGGAGGGAATCGACGACGGAGAGCTAGGTTTGTTTATGTTTAAGCGAAACTGAATTGGAGAGGCGTCTAGGTTTTAATATATCTATCAAATTATCGACGGACAATTTTTATCGGTAATATCGAAGGAATAGATTCGTCGATAGTACTGACATATTATTTATTCTTACTGATGGAATTAAATGTAAATTTAATAAAGAAATATCCGACAATTGCAAAATAAAAATTTGTGGATATTCTTTGATTGTCCGTCGATAAATATTTGTTGGTCGACGTTCCCTTTATTCTAGTAGTGATAATATCACTTGTATGTCGTAGGATAAAATTTTCACACCAAATCCACGTTGTCAAGCGGCCACATCCTCGGCTCTAATTTTTGTATTTGAAATGGAAATAACGCACAAAAGGGATAAATTTTTGAAATCAGGTTTATGACCCATGATTTATGAGTTTTTGTGTGATTTGTATTACTTCTTAGCCAAAATCTAGGGAGAAACTTTCTCCATAAGTTACGAGAAACGGCCCCGACTGTCGCTTGACAAACGAACCTGGATATTCGTAACTTTATGAAAGTGATATCGTAAACCTTCAAATGAATATCCGTAAACCTTCAAAATATTTCGGATATTCATTTGATTTTCTGATATACATTTGAATGTTTCTGGATATCCAGAAACCTTCAATAGCAATTTCCTGATACGCCCTAACACATTTCGAATACGCACCTAACGCTTCGAATATGCACCTAACAGTTTCTGAATATACATTTCACGTACTTCTGGATATGCACCTAACAGTTTCTGGATATCAAACCCAAAGCTTCTGGATATCCAGAAGCTTTGGTCTTGGCCTTGAATTTTTTTTTTTTTCTGGATATCAAATGCAAAGCTTCTGACTATTAAAAACACGTTTCTCCATAGTTATGGAGAAACGCGTTTCTCAGCAGACCTACTCTACTTCTTAAAGATCACTTAAACTAAGGGAGTAATTTTTTTATTTTTTTATTTTTTGTGTGTGCGTGTGTGTTCAAGCATCACGTAACCCACAGTGCATGCATTTTTTTTTCTTATTTATAATTTTATTTATAATGTACCAAAAATATGAATGTCATATTTTTTTCTTTTTATCTTAAAATAAGTATTGCATGTCTAAGTTATGAAAAAAATTAGTAAAATTTTATACAAATAAGAAAGATATATTTTTGTATAGTTAAATAAATTATCTTGTGACATTTTTAACATTTTGGTTAATCAGTATCCCGATAAGGGTTTCTCGTAGGGAAGGTCATCCCGTAAGTCTCAATGTCTCATATAGAGATAAGTCGTTGACTAAACAATACTCTCTTCGTCCCATTAATAACTTCATTTTTTGTTAAAATGGGTGTCTCATTTAAAATTTCACCTTTCTTAAAATGACAAAGAATTTTTACTATTCCACCCACTCATTCTCTCTCCTATTTTACTATTACACTCATAACATTTTTTAAATTTACTATTTCCTCCACTCATTCTCTCTCTTATTTTACTATTACACTCACAACATTTTCTTCACTCACCAATTTTCTTAATTTGCATGTCCACCCCAAAACCCCAAAAGGGTGAAACAATTATCGGAATGGAGGGAGTATTATAAAATACTAGTGTCACTTGTAATAGTTTAAGATATTTATTAATAAAAAAAATCTCCCATAAACAAAGGCAATGGGAGGGCGTGCCTAAAAATAGTTGAACATCATTCTCATTGGCTTTTCAACTTCAAAACCATCTTAATTTCCAACCCCAATTCCCATAATCACCCCCAAATTCGAATTCTCAAACCCCCCAATTCGTCCTCTATAAACCCTAATTTTATACCCAGCTGCAATTTCCCCAAACCTCTAAATTAGTCGCTCATTGGTTTGAATCTCCAGCTCGTGATCGCTCTATGTATAAGAAACGATGAAGTCTTCCTGTAAAAATCTCCAAGTTTTTGACTTTAAGGAAGACGGAGAGGAGCACGAGTTTGCTGCCAAGAGCAAGCTGGATAACCCTAATCCCATCGACAAGTCCACTTTCTTGCAAACGGGTATGATTCTCGTCTTTAGCTATTTGTTTATTAATTTTCTGTGTTTGTTGGCTTTTGTTTGAGCAATTTGCTTGTCTTTTTGCATATATGATGTTTATTTGTGTTCATATTTTACCAGTTGTTATATTCTTAAACATTAGTTAGGCACCGAAATAAAAATTATTTACTTTGACATGGAATTATCCTATTCAAATAAATCGAAAATGTGGGTTATTTGTGATTTTGATTTGTGTAGATGGAAAACACCACCTTTGGGGATTTTTTTGATTTCTACATAGGATTTTGGTCTATCAAAAAACTATCATTGACACTGCTCTACTCTCTCTCTTTTTTTTTTTTAACAAGCCTTTATAAGCTACCCGCCCGAGGTCAGCTCTCCCACTTTCACTTACTCCTCTCTGTGTTGATAAATCACAACTGTATCGGTCACACAGAATTCCATATTGAAAGTTGCATGACCAAATGAAGTGTGGTATGACAGTATGACACTCAATTTGGTACTAATCAGATGGACAAACGAAATTTGATTTGAGAACTTCTGTTTAGATAGCAATAGGAGCTACGAATTTGCTATTTTGTGCGCCGATACTTGTTTTCATCAACTTTTTCTTTGGGTTCATTATTTTTTAATTTTTTGGCAAGAATGGGAATTTAGTTTAGGGGTCCTGTTTCATCTTTTAGGAGGCAAACATTTAGCTTCAATCATATATCTTTTAAACCTTGTGAGTTGCACCATTGCCTCTCTTTTGATTCAAGGGTGTTCTTAGAAAATTATTTTGGAAAGATTTTGCGTTTGCATTAGGAATACTGTTCACATATTTGTTTTTGCATGTTCCCTATGCAAAACCTTTCTAAAAGGATCATCTTAGCAAGTGCCTAGAAGGTCTGGGGGGTACTTTCACTTCCCTTTTACAATACTTCAAGTAGTAGCCAATAAGAGCATCAAAGCACTTCTACATGATAAATTCACCAGCTGTCTTTAGTAATCATAAATCATTATAGAACCAATTATGTTCATCTTTACTATTATAAAGGGGAGGGATTTAAAGTCGGTAGTGACATAGAAGCCACATTACGCCTTTTTTTAAGTTCCAAATTTACCCATTATTGTAAAACTTAGCTACCATATTATAACCAGAGGCAGATCCAAGGTGGATGCGCAAATCAGTATGGAAAAAAAAACTAGTGGAAATTGAACCAAGTCTGTTGCTTGATCAAAGAAACCACTTACCACTACACTAAACCAACTTAAGTTACTGGGCGCACTTGCAATCAGTATGTATGTCATGTGTCCGCCACTGATTATAACCAAACAAAATAACTATACAACAAGTTTTAGAATACAAAACACATTCCCACTTTTCAAAACATAACATTAATGTTTTAAAAAAGATACAACTCATCAAAGAAAGAAGTGAAACTATTCTAAGCAAAAAAACTATGCATAATTATTTTTAATTGTTTATCATGCACATGCATCGTGTGCGCCTCAGCTACTAGTTAAGAGAAGACATGGTTCTTGTAGAGGGATGGATTCTCTTGGACTCTCTTTGGAACTTTTTTTTTTCTGAAGGACAATGTCTAATATGGTTCAAATTCGGAATTGGGTCCTATCTTTGAATGTTACTCTGATGAAGATTAAATGTTTTTTATTAGTCATATTCCTCATTGAGGGTCACATTCCTTTAGCAGCAATGTAAACATTGCATACTTTGTTTCACCCTATCATGCTCCCTACCCCTCCAAACACCATCCACGACGTGCAGGAGTGTCTTTTTTGCCATTTGTTCGCAAATGTATTTGTCGTTAAGAATGCGTATTAGACCCCACTTCCCCTTCCCCAAGTCCCAACAAAATAAATATATGGATTCACTGGTTGAACCCGACATGCATCCTCCATTTTCTATGCAATTTATCCATGCCCCTTTAGACAATGCGCCTAACACATGTAATTTTTCTTTTGTTCAATAGCTATGACCGCAGGGACCAAATCTGTCCTCTATAGGCACTGAGGACGATCTCAGTACCACTTAACCAAATGCCGATTGGTTGCCAAACATATGTATGATATATGTACACACACACACATGTTTATATGTATGCATGCACTAAACATTTGAGAATGATCTCAGTTTTCTTTATATTTTTTGCCCAGTTGATTAAGTTGAGCTGCTTGTTTGAGTTGAAGTGTATTCATTATGAGCTTATCAGTGATGGAAGGAGATCTTGATTCGTTATGCTGTTTTTGTGCCTATTTCTCTTTTCTAATTATCGTTAGTGGTTCTTGTAGTTGCGCAAGGAACACAGATTCCATCAATGGAGATTAACAATGTAACATGTGTGGATGATGATGAAATAAAAAATGATAACCATGGAGATGGTGCTATTTTATACAACTCCATGGACACAGAAGAGAATTTTTCTACGAAGAGCATTCCCGAGGTTGATGATGTTCAACAAAGTAGTTCCCCAGTTTCTGAACAAGACCCTCAAGCCTCGCCAAATAGACATAAACATGCATTATCTGAGGCAGAGACCAGTGCAGCTGCTGAAGCAGATTCACCCCGCAATTGCAAATCAGATTGTGCTGTTCTAGATTCCTATTCCAGTGTATTGAATATTATGTTCTGGTGCTTTAGTTCAAATTCCAGACGTATTTACGAATATTATCTCATTTACGCTGGAATTCCCACAGGATGAAGCAGTTGGCATTGTTTCAGATGCTGATCAAAGCATCAGTGAGAGCTCTGCAGCAACTTCTTCTGATATCGCAGAGAATGATGGTATGTGGCATTAATTGTTTCAATTCTCTTACTTCGTATTAAAATTGCATAGTGTACTTTATTTTGGTACTCCTACTCTATTCCTTAAGTAGTGACTATTTGCCATGGAGTGCATAAAGTTGTGTTCTTATTCGCCAATGAAGAAAAATTGGAACTAGTTTGGTTTCTTAGTCCCGTCATTTGCAAGAACCACTCTCAATTTCAGATGGAGTATATGCTTGTTTGTGCAATGAACAATCAGCTTCTCTGAATAGCACGTCTTTTTTATTTCAGGTGTCTTTGATGGACCAACATTAGATCATTTCGGTGACTGGGAAATGGTAAGCTCCTTCATCACTTATTCTTTCTTGTAATAAACATAGCTTGTTAACCAGCCTACTCGATCAGCAGCAGCAAAATGATAATAAGAATATTTGTTGTAAATGGTATGGTAAACCATTTACGCATATACTTTCTAATTCTCTTGGAGTAAGAATGCTTTATCATTATAAAAGTTTGTCACTTGCATGATAACAGAGTAGTGCTAAATACCAATTTCAATAAATGCAAAAAATGTGCTTCTGATGTTTTACCTTCACCTGTCATGACTTATGGGTGGACTGTCATGAAGCATAACATGCATACATGATATAGGTGTCATGGATGTGACGTAACTTCAAAATCTCAACTCAAGGGACACTTGCACAGCAAGGAAATAACAATAGATATCAGGCTGGTTGGGGTTTCCATCTTAGACCAAGCAATTTTGGAAGGGGTTGATAATGAGATTGAGATTAAAATTCGTGATCAGAGCTGAGTTAGGGGCTTGGGACTAGGGGAAACTATCTTGATGATGTTTGTGTGTATATGTATAAATGTATGTACATGTTAAGGAGGATCAGCCTCCCCTCTAAGAACATAGGTCAAAGGATCTGAAGGTCAAAATAGCCTATGGTGAAAATAGGCCTGAAATGTATCTATTGCGGACCCATACTAAAAATATGTATGAGAAGCCATGGTGGCTGTTCGTGCTTCGTAGATGGACTAGGTATACTGGCCATGGGATTTGAATTGGAAGAGAATTTTTAATTCCGATGTCTAGAGTTTGATAATATCCTTCATCGATTAACATCAAGTTTTTTTTGTTTTGGTACAAATGGAAAGAAAATTGCTACGAGTTGTAAAATTGTTAGTTTAGAGCCAGCATGTATTGCCAGCCAGTGGATGCTTTGGCACTTATTTTGTGGAAGATGTTGAAAGAGGCATTTGAATTTGTTCTTGTTAGAGCTCTACTACTGAAAGAGTAGCCTTTTTCTTTCAGTTAGTAATTGATGAACTAAGCATTGTGGATTAGTACTCACGTTTATTGATGTAAAATTACAAGACTACATATTGGGACGAGACACTGAATTTGGACTTGAGTAAGTTTATTGTAGGTAGTTGGGTGCTACAACCACGGTTCTAAAAAGCGCTAGGCGGATGCTAGGCGGCGGAGCCGGGCCTAGCGCTTAGGCGGGGACTAGTCGGGATTAGTCGGGACCTAGGCGGGGCTTAGAACTAGGCGTTGGAGAGGGGCCTAGCGCCTAGGCGGGGCCTAGGCGCCCTTAGGCGGGGTCTTTTAGAACACTGGCTACAACGCACCATTGAGCCAGGCGAAGCCAAATAGTTGGATGGTCAAGCTTTGATTGTTTAAAAGCTTCAAGCTAGTAATGAGCTCATCTTAATAAAGCTCTAAAAAATAGCGTGCTTTATTGGTTAACTTAGCCTAAGGACTTGATCATATCAGACTTCTTCAGCTCACATCCTTACAGCTCTTTATATATCTCAAACTGACCCCTATTTTCACCCCATGTAGCAAATCTGACTGAACTCATGTCATGTGTTCCATTTCACATTAAGCACGGTACGCATATTTGTTTCTGCTTTAAAAGATTCGGTGAAGGTCTTAAGAACCACTGGACCGGGGTGGGGGGAATTTTTGAGTACTTCCATAATTCTTCTTACTGGGTTTTTTTGTTTCTTTTGTGCTAAATGTCCACCTTATACTTCTTTGAGGTAATTGGCTTCATCGTGAAGAGATTATAGCCATTTAAAACCTTAACTTCAAACCAGAACTTGGAAGTATTTGTAGATCTTCGGTCCTTGCATCTCTCATTCTCTCTGATGATAGTTTTTTCTGCCAATTTTACTATCCCATTTGTCGATTGCAGGAGGATGATGGAACAACAATTATTTTATACCCTGATTATTTGGTATACCAAGATAGATATTGTACAGATTCTGTAGTTACCTTCTCAAACAGTAACATCGAAATGAAGGGTTCAACTGCATATGGAGAGGAGGAAACCTTTAAAATTCAGTGGGCAGTTGATGATATTTTTAAAATTGAATCTCAATGGTGTAAACGAGTAAGTCATAGAGTACTTTGTTTTGAGCTCAATTTGTAGCAATGCTTCTATGATTGGGACTGGGCTTAAAGTTTATTGTTTCCTTGATTTTCTGTTCAGATTGATATGGCCATGGTAAAGATGGCTGTATTTTCGAAGAATGTTGAACAAGCTGAAGGAGTCACTTTAGGTTATCATCTCTGATTATTCTAGCCTTTGCTTTCAGTTTCTTGGGAGTCTCTTCTCTTAGTTATGTGTTATTGATGCATTTCTGACTGGGACTAAAATATTCTGCAAGTTTTCCTGATACAATTGTACTTTATAGGTGGACAAAGAAGCTTTTTTTTAGCAGTTTAAGAATGCACACGTGCCTTGATTTTAAAAATTGTTTATGTTCCCCAACCTGGGAAAAATTTATAACATAACACACTCATAGAAACTGAGGTTTTGTGACCTTGCTAAAATATTACTCCCATAGCTAGCATCAAAACATGGAATAGGCAATTGGTTCATCATCTTTGCGGAATTACGTAATGTTGTCATTGTTTTCGTACTCACTTGTCGAATTGCACTCACGATGCACATGCAATTTTTTTTGGTGCAATTTTTTTCTTTTTTATGCTGTAAAAAATTATTTTACAAAAAGATTATATTACATCTTTTCAATTTCTTAATTTTTTTCCTTTTTTGTAGAAACTTTTCTAGTAACCACCCCACTACCCATCACGCCCACTCCTACCCCTTTTGTCCTTTTGTTGGAAGCCACATGGTATTATGAGAACAAATCTCTCAAGTACCATAACCTTTGAGACAAATTGCAGTATTTGCTCAATATATAGATAGATGAAGTCTCAGCTTATAAACTGAGTAAAAGCATATGTTAAAGATTACTAAAAATGAAGGCAAACATTGATGGCTATAGGTGTAAATTATGTGGGTGCATTCTCGTATAAATTTCTAAAGTTCAGGATCTCTTTTGAAAGAATACGTAAAAGTTGACTCATTGTATTTACATAAAGAGAGAGATGCGAATTTATTTCTTGTCCGCTGATTAATTTCAATTTTTTAAAAACATAATTACCTTATACTCTGTTTATTTACAGAGGAGGAATTTCATATGGAATGAAATTATAAATTGATGTCTTGCAGGTATAGAGAATTTGAAGTTCATTGTTAAGTCCCACTGGTATGAGAAGCAAGCAGCAATTATTTCTTTGGATGTCAAATACAAGACTTTGTGGAGCAGTATGCTCGAGTGAGTTGTTTATTACTGCTGTTTCAATGTTTGTCTTTATGCTGGAACTGATTTGCCTCCCTTTTCTTTCTTTTTACTCTTTGATATGAAATCATGTAAGCGAACATCTAAGGTATGCTGGAATGTGGACGAATTAAGAATCTTGAGTTCCTCTGATGGAAAATGGAGTCAATGCTAGTACACCCTGGGGAAGAACTCTGTTTCAATCATCTTCATGTTGGAAAGTTGGAATCAAATATCTCATTTCTTCAATGTTAGAAAATGGGGTCAAGAAAAAAAAATGGACGTTCTGTTTGTAATCCGTCTGCCCATGGGCATCGGGAGATAAGGCATTAAAAAGATTGTCCTTTGTTTGGAAAGCGAATCTGCCATCTGACAAGTATCAATTAATGAAGATCAGCAGCAACACAATCTAAGCATTCATTTTTCATTTCCGTTTTGGTTTATGAAAATGTATAGGAGATGTAGGACTGTCTTGACTAGTAGAGTTAATAAATAAAATCACGAAGTCAAAGAGAATGCATGAAGAATGGGGAATGAGCGGTGTATCACCAATGTATGAACATAAAGGTGGCATTCAAAGTTGTGCAGATTATAGGGGTATAAAGTTAATGAGTCATATTGTGAAACTTTGGGATAGGTTAGTTGAATAGACTAAAAAAAGAGACAACAATACCAGTGAATGAGTTTGATTTTATGCCTGGAGGCCAGCAATTGAAGCTATCTGCTTATTAAGAAAATTAATGGAAGGGTACAAAGAGTGGAAGAAGGATTTACACATGGTATTTATTGACTCTACCGATGTCAAATGATAAAACTCCTAGAGAATTAATTTTGCTGGTGTTATAGAAGAAAGGAGTTCAATTGAAATTTCTTTTGTGTGATTGAGGATATATTTAGCGAAGCAGCGACATTAGTTAGAACTAAAGGATGTGACTTGTGAGTTCCCAATTACAACCTCATCTTTTGCGCTACTGGTTTAGGTGGATTGATTAATTAACATTTAGAAATACCGTGGTGCTTTTTTTTGGATGACATTGTACTGATTATGTGATGAGGAATCCGGTCAACGGTAAGGTAAAAAGGTGGAGAGGCTTTAGAAGTTAAATGCTTTGACACAAGTAGGAGTAAAGTAGAATATATGTAATGCAACTTCAGCTATAGAGTGTGAGTTAAAACAGAGTTAGATTAGATTGTGAATAATTAGTTAATTACCACAAAAGGAGCAGTTCTGATACTTTGGATCAATGATCAACCGGGATGGGGAGGTAAGAAATGCTTTTTGTCATAGAAAAAATCAGGTTTCGTGAAATGGAGTACGACATGTGGTGTGTTATGTGATCAATGTATATAAAGGGCCATTATCAGACCTGCACTTTTATGGAACTGAACCTTGGTAAAATCAGAAAAGATAGATTTCATGATAAGCAAGTTTGTCAAACGGTAAAAGTCGCCTCAATAGGAAATAAATGAGAGGAAATCGCTCAAGATGGTTTGGATGCATACAAGCTAGACCATTTATTGCATCCATTAGGAAGTTTGAATCTATCAATATCAGCCAGACTAGAAGTAGTGGAAGAGAGGACCATAACTAACATGGACATTGTATATGAACGAGTGTGGTGTGTGTGATTATCTTGTTGTGGATTGAACTGAATGGGGGAAAATGATTCATGTAACTGAGTCCAAGTTGAGTTGAATTGAGTTGTTTTTATGTTCGATTATGCCTACTCTAAAATTGATACATATTGGATATATATTTGGCCCCACTTAATTTAATATACTTGCTATGACTCATCACCATGTATTGTCATGTAGTACTGACATGGATAAAAGTCATTGGGAGGCTGAACTTGGACAGACAATTCCAAAATATCTTCCAAAGTAAGTGAATTTAAACATACTTATTTTTCCCTGTTGCTAATGCTAATGCTTTGGTCTTTATTGTGCGGTGTATCATACTCTTCACATGTCAGCCCTAATAAGCTTTTGTTAATAACTCAATTTATTTAGTATTAATAATACTTGCTTTCAAATCCGTTTCCTTTTTTGGATAACCATACTATCTTCCAGCATTGTATCCACAATTTCTAAATTTCTGTTGTGGAGAAAGCACTCTGCAGATCCTTTCTTTTAGTGAAATTGGTGGGTTTTGAAATATGATTCTATGTGGGAACGAAACATTCACATTTAATGATCTTAGATTTTTTCAACTTCAATTATTATCTGCATGTAGATGTCAATCATGTATTGTTAATTTCCCAATTAGCGGGATGAATAACTGTTGATATTGCCAAGACTTGAGTAATTTTACATGTTGGCATCTAAAACATACTCCGGGAGTTACCTTTTCATTTACAGTACATGAATTGAGGTTTTCTGTTTGAACTCACTTATATTTTCTTTGTTTTTCATGTGTACATCCCAAGTCCAATTGCTTTCAGTACACATTTTATTTCCTGGTTTGCATTGCTGAATTCCAAGTCCAAGTGCCCTCATGCACATGCACACAAGTCTTGGCATTTTAACTTAGTTAAGTCTTTTCGAATCAAATATTAGATTATAGTTCTTAGATTTTGTAGTAGTTATTCACTGGTTTTAGAGCTGCATCGTCCCCTTTCTCTATTTTGCTTTTCAACTAAAGAAAGATCTTTGTTTGATGGAAGTTTATTTTACTTGTCATTCCTGACCATCTTATTTGTTTTCTCTATTGCCTACTAATTATTTGGAACCTTTGCAGCTTTGTTGATCATTTTGAAGAAGTTATCTATCCAAAAGGGGATGCAGATGCCGTTTCCATTAGTAAGAGAGATGTTGATTTGCTACGACCAGAAGTATTTGTCAATGACACTATCATTGACTTTTACATTAAGTAAGTACTTTTGCCGAACGCGGTTTTCTACTCTACTTTTTTCCTTTCCTCTTCTTTTCTCATAAGAGGGGGTAAGCCATAGAAAATATCAAGCTATTGCAGTTCTCTCCACTGGCAACTATACCATTAAGGGGTCGTTTGGTAGCCCTTCTTAGCGTTGGATAGGATTATTAGTCCAATAAGCTTGATGTTTGGTAGATTAAATGCAACCGGTGTAATAATCCTAACAACCTGGATAAGACCTCTTATCACCTCTTATCCCCTTCATATTTATCCCAAAAAAAGGGTGGTATAATTAATCCCTTGAGTAATAATCTCCTGACTATTAATACACGCTAATCCTATCAGCCTACCAAACGAGCCCTAAGAGTGTAAAATGATGGCATACTGCATTTGAATGGGTGGTATTCTTTTGAATGTGACTTTGTACAACAATATGGATATCGATAATCAGGAAGCGTGACTACGGATTCGGTTAGAAGGATAGTATCCATACATTGTTACGTATAACATTGTATCCGTATTCTATTTAAATCCCTTTGCAATGTCAAATGAGTCTCCATTCATGATCCCTTGTGGTTCATTTCAGACTGTTATGACTCTGGATTTACTTCTATTCTTGCAGTTTTAGTGTGCTTTAATCAGAATTTCAATTGATTGCAGATATTTGAAGAATAAAATCCAACCTGAGGAGAGGCACAGATTCCACTTTTTCAATAGTTTCTTCTTTCGGAAGCTGGCAGACCCTGATAAAGATTCTTTTAGTGCTTCCGAAGGCAGGGCTGCTTTTCAGCGTGTTCGAAAGTGGACAAGAAAAGTGAATCTTTTTGAGAAGGATTATGTCATCATTCCTGTAAATTTCAAGTAAATAAACCATGCAAACCTTTGTTCTTTCATATTTTTCCTCTCTTATGGCTGAGCTTTTCCATCTTGTTTGTCAGTTATCACTGGAGTCTTATAGTCATGTGCCATCTTGGAGAATTGGCTACATTTGAAGGTTGGTCTTTTTGGATAGAATAATGTTATATGTTACTCCCTCCGTCCCTAATTGAATGTCCAAATTTCATTTTAAGGGACACTCTGAAAATGTGTGCTTTTCATACATTTTAATGGCAAAGATCCATAAATATTCTTGTTATCCATTTTCTAAACATTTAGTTTTACGATCATAAAATGAATAGCGAAATTTTTTTGGTAAAAAACGTTTAGGAACAATGTTTTTTGCAAAAAAGACATTCATTTTGGGACAAAATTATCTTGAATTTGGACGCTCATTTAGGGACAGTCGAGTAAGTATAGGCTTCTGATGTTTATTTTTGCTTAGATGAAGATGTGAAGGAGTCATTAAGAGTACCGTGTATTCTGCATATGGATTCTATTAAAGGAAGTCATGCTGGTTTGCAAGATATTGTGCGAAGGTTGGATAACATCTTTGTCCTTTTTCATTGTAATTTCTATATTTTGCAATATCTATTGCTTTATGGGTACAGTACAATAGATGTATCATGAAACTTACTTTCATGAGGTTTTTCTATTATGGATGGTAGATCATTAGAGTCACACAGTTGGCCATGTGGTGATGCAGCTTAGAGTGCAAAGAAAGAGAGCGTTTGATAAGGGCGGTGAGGAGGCAAACAATGAGGGCGTCATCTGTGATGCATTTTCTGTTGTTGATGTGCTGATGACTTTCCAAAGCATTTTTTTTTACCTGAGTGACTGCTGGATCTTTAGAGTGTTCAGTGTTGTAATCTGGATTCTGGCCTGATTAGAGGATGGAAAATCGAGGGGTGTGGGGGCAGGAGGAGATGGAAATTTTGCTGGTTCTCTAGTGGGCTTTTGTGGTGAACAATCCAACCTGGTTTCAATGTCAACTTTGATACTTAGTAAGGACAGTTATCGCAATTGTGGGGTCAAATTCTTTGGCCTACAGGCTAGGTCATGAGCGGCTGTGGGAAGAAGTTAAAATACGCCAAATATATGTAGCAACTCATGCTGTACTTCGTTTCCCCTTCTTTTTCTTTGGGTGATGGTGGTAGTAGGGGCCAGGGGTTGGGGAATTGGGTATATGATTATTTTTTGTCGTTTCTTTAGCGATTCCCTTCTGTTTATCTTTAGAGAAAGCGGGCTCTACATCTTTCCAATGATTATTCTTTGTCTATGTTTTCTCAATATTAGGTTTCTTTTTGGATATTTGGTGTGCAGTTGATGTGGAAATTTTAACTTTTTTCAAATGCCAGTTACTTGTGCGAAGAATGGAAAGAGAAGCGAAAGGAAGCATGTGAAGACTTGTCCTCAAGATTTTATAATTTGAGATTTGTCTCTCTAGAGGTATGCTCTTTAATTACTTCTTTTGTCAGTTGTGAAGGATGCTTATGCATAAAAATTACACCCTCCGTCCCCGAATAAATGTCGCACTTCCCATTTTGCTTTGTCCCAAAATAAATGTCGCATTTCCAAGTAAGGAAAGTGACGTTGTGCAATTTTATCATTGTACAAGTAATGTACAAATTAATAAAACACCTTCCTTAAAAACATTGACAAGTCAACTGCGACATTTATTCTGGGACAGAGGGAGTATTGTTTTAGGATTTATTTGTGCGACATTTATTCTGGGACAGAGTTCCCTATAAAGATTGGAGTGCATCAAGGTTCCGCATTTAGCCCCTTTCTTTTTGCTTTGATAATGGACGAATTGACGAGGTCAGTCCAAGATGATATACCAAAGTGTATGCTGTTCGCAGATGATATTGTGCTGATTGATGAGACAAGAGAGGGTGTTGAAAGTAAATTGGAGTTGTGGAGACACACTTTGGAATCTCGAGGTTTTCGATTAAGCAGAAGCAAGACTGAATATTTGGAGTGTAAGTTTAGCAGAGTTGGAAGTAGGGAGGCAGGGGCGGTCACATTTGATGGAAATATTATCCAAGCTTCTGAGTTTTTTCGCTATCTTGGATCAATTATCCAAAAGGATGGAGAATTAGATGGAGATGTGGCTCATAGGATTAAAGCAGGTTGGTTGAAGTGGAAGAGTGCTACAGGGTTTCTATGTGATCGCGGCATGCCCAATAGATTAAAGGGAAAATTCTACCGCACGGCAATTAGGCCGGCATTGCTTTACGGCACCGAATGTTGGGCCGTGAAACAGTGTCACGTGCATAAGATGAATGTGGCGGAGATGCGTATGCTTCGATGGATGTGCGGTCATACAAGAAAGGATCGGTTGGGGAATGAGGTGATCAGAGGTAAAGTAGGAGTTGCGCCCATTGAGGATAAAATGAGGGAAAATCGTCTACGGTGGTTTGGACATGTGAGAAGGAGACCGAGTGATGCACCGGTTAGGAGGCCGGAACAGTGGAGAAATGATAAAATGGCGAGGGGTAGGGGAAGACCCAAACAAACTTGGATTAGAGTAATTGAAAAAGATATGAATTTACTTGGAGTGGATGAAAGTATGGTGTTGAAGAGGCCGGAGTGGAGGGCAAAAATCCATGTGGGGGGTTGATTTTTTTATTTTTTATCTTTTATTTTTTATTTATTTATTTATTTTTATTTTTTTAATTTTTTTTTTAATTTAATTTTTTTTTATTTATTTTTTTTCACGATAACATATGAGGATTCATGTTAGCCGACCCCAAATTATTTTGGGACTAAGGCTTTGTTGTTGTTGTTGTTGTTGTTGAAGGTTTGTTAAAAAAAGTATGCATTTCTGTTGTGTTAATTGGGATAGTTAAGCTGATGTTTGTTGCTCCGTTAACGTTGACATGGAGCAGAATGGTATATGAAGTTAAACTTTCTTTCAATACAAAAAGTTCATTTTTCTGCCGAGATAGGTGTTTGACTCCACTCATCATGAATTTAGTTTGTCTGGTGAATTAGATATGTGGCTGAAGGATGTTCAAAAAAAGATGATGACTTGGCCTTCATCATGAATGAGAAGTGTAATTATCCATTCAGTACCCTTCATAATGACTGTAATTGATCAAACTATAGGCAGTTAATTTGTTTTTCCCTTACTGGTTGTACTTTGCTTCCTTAAGAAAAACTCCCTCCGTCCCACTCGAAAAGGCACAAAATTGGCCTTGCACGGAAATTAAGGAGAGTGTATAGTGAAGTGTTGTGAGTATGAAAAGTGAGGTAGGAGAAAGTGGGTAGGGAAAAGTAAGTGGATAGTTATTGTGAGTACGATAAGTGGGTCTCATAAATAAAGTATTAAAATGTTTCCATTTTGGGAATGTGCCTTTTCAAATGGGACACACAAAATGGAATTTTGTGCCTTTTCGGGTGAGACGGAGGGAGTATGCATTACTTCTATGCTTTACCTTATTCATTGTTTTGATTTTATTTATTTGCATTAGGGGGAGAATAGATTGTTCTTTTGACATTAATTTTTTTTTGTGCAGTTACCGCAGCAGCAAAATTCATTTGACTGTGGTCTATTCTTGCTCCATTACGTGGAACTATTCTTGGAGCAAGCTCCTCTTAATTTCAATCCATTTAAAATCACGAAGTCCTCCGACTTTGTAAGTAGACTGCCTAGTTGTCTCCTCTCGGTTGCATCATTTTTGGTAAAATTATCAGTTTCACCTAGTGATGTATCAGTCAGTGAACAGTTAATTGTTGATTTTAGATGTATTATATACTCCCTCCGTCCCATTAAAAGTTACACTTTTTACCATTTTGGGTGGTCCACTAAAAATTACGCTTTCCCCAAATGAAAACTTTAAAATACTTCTTTACTCAATGGGACCCACATGCATACTCACAAAAACTATCCCCTTACTATTCTCTAGCTCACCTTCTCTTTCCTACCTCACTTTTCATACTCACAATACTTGCACTTTTTCTTAATCTTGTCCCAAACATAATTGTACTCTCCTCGTACCAAAATGAATGTCCAAAAATTTTCAAATCTGCTCTTGATCAGGAGTAAATTTTGGACATTTTTTTGACATTCATTTTGGGATGGAGGGAGAAACTTTTAGTGGGACGGAGGGAGTATATTTTTTGGGAACAGGTTATCTTTTCTTGATCATAATATGTCTTCTAGCTTTACAAGCAATCGTCTGCAAGCTGAATGGAGCAAATTCTGAATTATGTCTATAAATAAGCGAGACTACCTTGACCTTTGAATTTTGAGCTCGGCTCACTAATACTTGAAAGGGAATTATGCCACTCATTTTGTCAAAGATAACTTGTCATTTTTCATCCATACCGAGTTCCACTCATTTTGCTGCTAGTTCTTACTACATATAAAGAGTTAATGGCTTTCTTCACTTTCAGCTTAATGCAGATTGGTTTCAACCAGCAGAAGCTTCTCTCAAGAGAGTTATCATCCAGAGATTGATCTATAATCTCCTTGAAGATAATTCTAAAGAAACTACTCCAATTGCTGGCAATGATGAGCAGTACTCCTATGGCCGTCAGAAATCCACTTTCAATGAAGGATGTGCATTGGAGTTTCTATCACAGAAATCCAGCCCCTCAAAAAATTGTCTTGGGGATATCTCAAGTTCTCAGGCTGATCAAGGAATCGAAATTTCTCTATTACCATCAACATCTTCGAATGGTTCTCTATGTCCTAATGATCCAGGCCTAGCTTTCCCAGGGATTTTTGATCAGGGATTGCTCCTTGATACACAGGATACGGCTTTCACTCAGACCGCACATTTCAATGAGTTTAAGAGTTCTATGTCACCAATAGAGGTATTTACAATTTCTGCTTTACTTATTCCTATGATTATCTTATGAATTTAAAGAAAAAGGGTATTTATTGTTTTTCTTTTCTGTCCCAGTGCTTCACTTGCTTTTTGATTAGAGTGTGTTTTCTGAGCTTAATTTTTTTTTTTTTTTCGTTTGCTGTAAATGTGAAGATAGAGTTCATATAAAAAATTAATAAAATTTAGTGGTCTTGTAACCTTGTTACAAACCAGTGCTTCGGATTTTAACATGAGATACTTTCTTTGTCCCAAAGAAAGTCATGCCCAAAGAAAGTCATGCTTGCGTGTTGTCTGAGAAAAAAAGATTTCTTTTTCTAAAAATTATACTATAAAATCATTTTGTTTCTCAAGTTCTTACTCCTCCATCCCGGAAAGTTTGTCCTCCTTTGACTTTCATGGTCAGCTCAACCGAACGAACTTTGACCATAATTTTATGAAAACTTAATTATTCCTATGCAATTCTAAAAATTGCTATTGATCTTCTAATAATGAATCAATAACCATTTTTAGAATTGTATAGGGAAAGCTAGCTTTTTCATAAAATTGTGGTCAGAGTTTTATTGAGATCCATGAAAGTCAAATTGGAACAAACTTTTCGGGATGGAGGGAGTATTTCTTTCCAAAAAAAGATGATATTTTACCTTGTGCCATTAGGATAAGGATATTTTTTTCATGTGTCTTAAGGAAAAATATACAACCTCCGTTCCATGTTTAAAAGTTACTTTTTAATTTTTTTCTTTTTCATCTTTATATTTCTTAATATTGTTATTATATTTTTTCTACAATATGCAAGAAAATCATCATATTTTGAACATTAAAGAAAAAAAGGAGAAAAAAATGAAATATTCTCCATTATTGAAAGTGGACTCTTTAAGTGGAATGTCTGTAAAAGGAATAGTGGATTCTTAACATGGAACTTTTCGTAAAAAAAATATTATTATATGGATGATGTGTCATACCGACGTCAAAAAATTGTAAACCTATTGGTGAGTGTCTGATTAGCTGTAATAAATGTTCTCTTATGTATTTTTTGTGGTATGGACTCTATTCCACGGAAAACTGAAAGTTCTTTTTTTCAATTTTTTTTCAATTTTTTTTTTTTGAATCAGGAGGGTGTAGAAACCAGCAAACATTTTAGAACAGATGCAACTTGGGATGGAGGAGTCTCTGGACACCAGGAAGGGGATGCCAATATCGTATCTTCACCAAAACCATCAATCTCTGGATGTGACAATACAGTAGAAGAGGTTAATGAGAAAACTAGTCAAGTTAACGCTGATCTCTGCTTCAAGGAGAATCCTGGTCAACCTAGTTTGGGATTAACGGAAATGATAACAGAGCCCATTGAAATGCTTATTGGCAATGCTAATGTAGAAGAGGTTAACGAGAAAACTAGTCAAGTTAACGCTGATCTCTGCTTCAAGGAGAATCCCGGTCGGCCCAGTTTGGGAATTACGGAAATGATAACGGAGTCCATTGAAATGCATAATGACAATGCTAATGTGAATCATAATATATCTTGCCTAGAGAACCTAACTGGGCCGTCTTCCCAGTGCTCTGACATGCAACTTAACGGGGATAATGGTCTATTGGACTTGTTGGGATCAGAGTTAGATGTGCAGCATGCTAACAAGAAAAGGCGGATTACACCCACTCTTGATGGGGAAGAGGGGATCCCAACTAGTTTCTCGAAGGATCTTCATTTGTAAAGTGGGGCAATCCCTTGTTTTTTGGTCACGGGTAATTGAATCTTACTAGGTTATTGATGTGTGACTTGCTGTGAATAGTGCTTTAACTGATTTATACTTGAGTCGAGTAGCGGTGGATTGGTGTTTAGGACGAACAAGTTATTGAAAGACGGTATTTCGGATGAACAATGTAAGTTATTATTTAGGACTACCATTTTCTGAAGAAATGTGTAGTGCAATTGTTATGCAAAGTGATAACCATGGTAAAGTGAATGACCATAGTGAACACAGATCTGTCCGTCCCCAATAATTAATTCTTGCTGACCCCGTCCTATGAAAATCCAAGACTCCTTCAAATAATAAGTGTGACATCTTTTATGATAAGTGTCACATTTTTAAATAAAATATCGCTTTAGTATAATTTTATTATAGTACAAATATGCACAAATAGGTAAAACACATTAGGGACCAGTTTAAACATGAAAGATATATATTTCATTCATAACCAATATGCAGAAGTTCCTAAATTCAAAACAATAATGTACAAACCGCTAGGAGAAGGGGTAAATGATACATGGCACAATGCAAGCCTCAAAAACCAGCTTATCGCATTTGGCCAGCGTTAAAAATAGTAAGAAGCCAAATGTTTGCTTGATCCGAATTTCTTTACCATGCTATCTTCATTATCGTGGAACGGATTTAGTACTAAATCATGATGGAAATGAATGGATTTAGTACTAAAACAAACTAGCAGTAAGATAATTACTTTTTACCATTGATCATCGTTCTTGGCCTCGCTGATCACTCAATGTAGCTCCTGGGGCAGGAGTCTGATCATCCATCTTATCTTTGACAGTAGTAGAAATAGACCCATTTCCATTGCCACAGGCAGCTAATTCTTTAGGTTCTGACGTGGGAGGCATTTCTTCCTCAATCGGTAGGACCCGCTTTGAACCTTCTAAAGCAACGCCAAGTACAATGTTATCCTCCAATGAAATGGACCTCTCACTATCTTGCTTTGCTTTTGTTATCGTCTTATCTGAAGTTACAAGTGGCTGCTCAGAGTTTCTTTGGGCCGGGTCATTGGGGCCCACAGTTGGGGATTTGGAGTCGGATGTTGAGATTACAGGCGACTTCGATTTTGAGTTGGCATCAGAAGTTGATGTTGATGCAGCCTCATCATCTATTTTGGTAGGGTCAAGGCCAGTTGTTGGGACAGCCCACATGTCTGTCTCAGAGTCTGATGACGCCCCTTCGTAATTACTCAATGGACGAGATGAAGGATTGGCCTTTTCACTGCCATTTATTTTATAATAAGGCTCAATCAGTAGGACTTGGCGTTTTGCAGTTTCTCCATTCGAATAAATGGAGTCAGAAAATGGTACATTCTCAATGTCAGCCTCTCTATATTGTTTCTGCACAGTTCGAATGGGTGTGGCAAGATGAGCCCCGTGATGGCTGATAACTCTGAGGAGATCCAGCAGAACAGCTTCCTGTTTAGAGTGCAACAAATAGTTACTAAAACTGAGCAATTCCAGTTGTTAACAAAGTGTATTTGTCAATTAGCTAGGCGCCTCTGTGAAGTGCATCAAGGGGGGAGCGGTGAAATGTGTTGATCCCTTTCTTTTAAAGAGAAAAAAAAAAGTGTATTTGTCAATAACAAGTTAAAAGAACTGGCAACACTTTCCACAATAATAAAACCACAAATTTTCCATTGGAGTACTAACTGAACAAAAAGTTCTCAAATCAATGTCAAAATCAAACAAAACCTACTTTGAGCCTTGACTGTCAAAGGCTGGCTGTGATCCCTCAGCGAAATTCAGAATGGAGCCCTCCAAGAAAATGGCATGACAAATTCAGTTCTGATGTACCCTACTCAAGCCTACCAATTACTTGAGGGTGGCTATATAAGTATATTTGCCAGAGTCCCATTACTTCTGCCTTCAGGTAAGGTGTTTGAAAAACAAAACCAATAGTTCAATGGATATCATTCGTCTGCCTAACTAGTTTCAGCACCTTCACCTCTCCTAAGCCAAATATAGACTATAACTTGACCAACAAAGGGCATTTCGGCAATGTACCTAACCACATAAAGTGACAGCAGCATGTATAGATACTTTCTATTTTCTTTTCCTTCATCTTTTTTATTTTTTTTTTGATACAAACAAGAAAAGTTACACTACTGAGAGGAATGATTCAACCAATCCTCACTCTATAAAAATTCGATTAGTTTCTGTTTTCACTCAATTTACATTGCCTATTAAGAAAAGTCCACACTAATGATTAATAATTATATTAATCATTAATCATTATATATGAATATGATTAAAAAAACAACCAAGGTCAAACTCCAACTCTGTGAATGAAGACTAGAATCTTCTTCTCCAGAGTCTATGAGTAAGTGTCCCAAGGTTGAGCTCAGAGGCTGGAAATATGAACAACTTGAGATTTCTTTCCAAGTTCCCACGAATTATTGCAATTCACATTCTCAGACATTTCCTCGCAGGCAAGTAAAGAAACACATTAGAAGAAGGAAAAGGGGGGAATTCCCATGTGTGCACAAAGTCTACATCCAGAGTTTTCCAGCTGAAGGACTCAAAGTTAACCTAACATACTCATTTGCTTTGCCATTCAACTTAAGTCTACACTATCATGGAGTGATTTATTCCAAACAAAATGGCCACAATTCAAAGAAGAAAATGCACGCACACCACACAATCTTACCTTAACACAGAGATACTCTTCAAAATGGCCATAATTCAAGGACGAAAACGCGCACACAAACACATAATCTTACCTTCACACAGAGATACTCTTCAAAATGCGTGGTTTTCACGAAGCAAGACACCATAACCTGTAATGGAGGCGACAACATAAGCAATTAACATTGCATCACACCAAAATTTTCAATTTGTAATGTTTGGCACAAAGTAAAACTCAAGCTGCAGTTGATTCTGAATTTATGTACTCAATTCAGTAAGAAGCCACCAAATCCGGAGATCAGGATGCCCAGCCAGAAAAAACAGGAGAGCTAATTTACTCAAAGTTAGGGGCAAAATGATGACAGAGCATCATCTAATTTTTATGACAAAGCTAGCATATATAGCTAAACATAAACATGTAACATTTTAGCTAGTGAAGCTAAAAAATGTTTCACAAAAAACTCAAGCAATAAAGAGAGTAAACATGCATGAGCATATCAACTTCTTCTTGTCAAAATGAGTTATATTGTAGCGGCCGTCACATTTGCATACATTTTCATGCACTGCATTGCATAATATGTGCATAATTTTGTGTGTTGGCATATGTTTAAATGTTGCGCCCGCCTATCGATTCTCTAAAAATAACAATAACAATAACAAATTAAATTAAATTAAATTAAATTAAACATAAAAACGGAATATGAAAATAAATAGAGTACCATTTTTCTATTAAGGTGTGTAAATTTTAAGTTAGTTAGGGGTTAATTGAAATTAGTACAAGTTAAGTTAGCTAATTAGTAGTTACTTGAGATTAATTATGCCCTATAGAGATAAGAAAGTGGATTAGTGGTTAAAGCTAGATTTATAAGGAGTTATATGTTAAGATTATAACTGCAGGGGGGTTTAATAGTTATTGATCAATTCTTGAGGGGCTTTGGATAAAAATTAAATTAGTGTACTAGGATATAAATATCCCAAGACTTCCATCAAAGGATCAAGAAGAAGCCATTTTCCACCGTTTCCTTCGGTTGAGCAAGGGTTTCTTCACCAAAATCCCTTCTCCTTGATTTAAGCTTCTCTTCAACGATCCAACTCCGTAGCAGTATAGAGCACTTGTAAGGGATTATTTTGGTTACAATATTTCAAAATATAATCGGTAAAATTTCGTCAATAGGTAAGTTACTATTCCTCCTTTGATTATAGAATTGTTCATATATCTTAAATATAATAATTTTACTGTTACATATTGATTTGTGGGCAGTAATGATGTTATTAGTTTTTGTTAAATGTGTAATTTTGTATACATATTAACTTGTAAAAGCGACCCAAATGATTAGAACTGTTGATAGTAATAATAATTTTGGGCGAGGGCAATACTATAACTAGTAATTATGACCAAAAATAAGTAAAAGACCTAATTAATGAAGTTGTATACGGTGTAGTAAATTATCCCGAGCCATAAAAGGAGTACCTACGATAAATTTGCAGCCATATACATATAATTACAATTTATTAAAATTATAATGAATCTGAATAAATTATGGGAAATATTTACGGGAAACATTATGTTAAATGATGTTGATTAGTACTCGCAAATATTCCGTGTGTTTATATATTATTGTTGAACAAATTATTACATTATTCATGTGGTTT